>JAANSN010002581.1:0-23147 GCA_036850665.1 Dicranocentrus wangi
GAGGTATGTTAGGTTGGTTAAGACCATAAGTTCGGTTAGTAAAGATTGGGCAGCGAGCTAAGTTATTCCGCTTGGTGGACTTGTTATTAAATCATCGACTCGACATAAATTATTTAGACAAGTCATAACAATAATGTATACTGTTAACTTATTATTCTCCTAGCCCAGCTAGTACTGCCGTCGTACTCTAAGCAGCTAGGTAGGGCATGATAAAAAAAAGATGAGTTGACATGATGACATCTTTCCCTCTCTTGTAGTCCGCTTCATCGTATCATAATGTAATCTCATATTTTATGAAAAGGCAAAAATAGGCAAACAACTCTCTCAACATAAGTACCAGCCAGCCACAGCAGCAGACTTTATCTCAACTCCAACTTAGAAGGAATTGCGTATGTTTGACTACTACTTGAGCCAATGAGTTCAGTACAGGTTCCACTACTTGCATAATATCGATTATTGGTAGAGGATTTTTTATCGTCTGAGATGCTCACCTAAAATTGCCACAGGCCAAGTAAAACTATGTTTACAGGAGAAAAACGAACGAGTAATCTTGACTGGCATTATCATGGAATATCTCGATTGCCTCTGCATAATTTTTTTTCATGCAAAGTTTCGCACTTGTATTATGTTTGGTTTGCGCTGGTATCAATACGGTGCGATTTGGCATGTTCGTGTGGCAAGCCAAAAAAGAAGAAAAAACTGTCCCAACTAGCCCCACCACAAGTTCAAGGTAATCTGCTTACTGAAGCATCTCATGAAGTCTCGGTTCGTGATTGATGTTAGGCGATTGGAGCACGTATGCTAATGTGGACTTGCAAAAGTTACAACAGCTTCATACTGTCAATACTATAATATGTAATGGACGGGTAGAGGAGAACAAGTACATGAAAAAATCAGTATTATTATTATTGTACATAGGAGTCTAAAAGTGGTACCGCAAGATGTTAAAGTTTACAGGAAACACGAGATATGGTCACTTATGAATATGCCACTATTGCTTCTCCTCATTACTCTCCAGCGTAGATTCTCCTGTGGTTTCTCACGACACACACTACAAAAATGCCAAAGCAAGACATGCGTTTAATTGAGCGTTATTGACGAAGTAATGTCTTTCATTAATTTCAACCCCTGCATTGGCATTTCCCCTTGGCCACAGTTTACGGCTTTAGATTTCCAGTTGGTTCATTTTGTGGTTGGATTACAATACAAAACAATAATGTGTTATGTCTTTACTTGTACACAAAAAAAGGATTTTTCTTTGAGTGCCCTGTCGTGGTGTAACGAACGATATGCTGATGCTGTTAGTAATATTACTGATGTGTGTGACTGAGTATCTCTTAATACCTACGCTCAGTTCAGGTGCCTATCTTCACGGTTGGCTTCAACTCACCTCACTCCTGCCTGCATGATAGATGAAAACCTATCGGTAGTCTTTTTTTGCAATTAATGATAACGCCACACCCTTCCTCCTCCAATCTATAAATCCAAACAAGCTCCGGTTCCTTTATTAAATAGAAAAATATGCACACAACAAAGGTAGGATGCTGATGCAGATGCATGATGGGATCAACTCTTTGTACACCTGCATTGATTTTCAGTCATCTTTGCTTGCAAAACAAACCAAATATTTCATGTTTATTTAAAGTTTAAAAAACTATTTTCGGGTTGTTGTACATTTGCATAATGAAAGAAAACCAACACATCTGACAACACCTCGCCTTCATTTCACTTTGTTCACAACTTTTGATCAGAAGAACAGGAAAAAATAGTTGACTAATGATAAACAGGTATGTACGTATATATGAGGACTACTCAGTATGTCTGCTAATGATGCACGGGTAAAATAATGCTTCAACAAGCAAAGTGGATGATGCTGGATAGTGGTAGTTCGATAACATTGTATGTATTCCTAGACCAAAAGTCATAACCAGGTTGATAATATCGTCATCCAAAGCATCATCATTTTGATTAAAAGTCTGGAGATCATGTTTTGTATATCATGTAATTTAGTAGGTGGCATCAGCTAATGGAAAATTTTAATTTATGAGGATTGCATAGTCAAGGGCGGAAAAATTGGATGCAGAAAAGTTGTATCTTTGCAAGCAAGCCTGAAAAACTGGAGTGGAGTTGTAATGGTGGTTGTGTGCTCCATTTCGAGAGGCGAGGCAAACACAATGCATTATTTATGGACATTTATCATATGTGTAACCTATCCCATATTAGCTGTTTCATTTCGTAAGAAAACCCACAAAAGATGAAGATGTACAAAAGACACGTCAGCAAGCAAATACGGGAATCGGACTCGGACAGGTTACTATTGCTCGGCAAGATTACTTGTTGAGTTGTGCAAGGTAGTTGGCGTAGTGTAGTACAAGGAAAACGAAATAATGTCGGGAAGTGAGGAAGGAGCAGCAGGAGTTTAAACCTCCATATGGAAGCTTTTTTCCTTTTATCGAGGTCCAACCCGGCACTCCCCGGCGGATCATCGTGAATGTTGATCTTGAGTACATTGCATTCTACGTAGGTACATAAGGTGATGATGATGATGGTGAGTGGCAGCGGAAAAAGAACTGTTGCTTTCCAAGTCTGCTCAGCTCCTCAAAAAAGAGTTGAGAAAGTGATGCAAAAGCGGGAGCACAACAAGAGAAGTGAACGAATCCAAGTTTTTTATGCTGTATTGTACAAGGCAGCAAAGTTAAATGCACTGTGGGTTTTTTCTCTGAAATGGCAAAGTTATGCACTCATGGTAAAGCGTAAGCTGTCGAGACTCGCGTGAGCGAATCTGAAATCTGGAAAAATTTTGAGTGTGACGTCATGCTCTTATGAAAGTGGGAGGGTGGAGTAAAGAATATACTTCCGTGGCAGCTATTATTGTCGTTCACTCCACTTCACTTACACTCTAGCGTACTATCTGGGTGATGCACGTTGCTAAAATTGACGTGTGTGGGATGAAACTGAAGTAAGTCATATAGCACAGGACTCCTACTACTGCTGCTGATGTGAGTGAGAGTAAGTAAGTTGAGCTGTAATAGCATTACCGTCACTTTCAGTGTGTTGGGTGACGTAGATTCAGAAAGAAGTGTTACCAACCATACACTCGTGCCTATAGCGCACTTCCACGGGTTCAGGATCACAATCTATTTTTTGTCGGAAAGGAAAGAGAAAAACAATTTAGGGAAAAAAGAAGAAGCGAAGACATGACAATGTCACTTTGCCCATCGCATCGCATGAAAGTCTTCCGCATTCGTATTCCTCTGATAAAAATGCAGTTGGAGGACATGAACCATTACCGATACTAAGCGACATTACCGTGTATGTACCATGCGTTCGGCTTGTGTATCTCAATTCATCTCTAAAAAGCCATATATTTGGAAATATTAATGATAATAGTAAAAATACAAGATGGGTGGGTGGGTGGTGGAGTTATAAAAGCATGGCTCAAAGCCGAAAGCTGGATCACGCAGAAGAATGGAAGATGAAGTCTCACTGATGTCAGCACCACCAGAGTTTGTTTGAGTCGTCACAAGTCAGCCAGCCAGTCAGTCACATTTTTGCTGGTTTCTTTTGTCGTTGTAGTTGTATGAGTACTAGTATTTAAACGTTTTGCATGGGAGGAAGTCAACACGACGATAAGGAAACCGATTTACATGGGTTTGCCCCCACAAACAAAGGAAGGAACAATTGTTTATTTTGTCCTTCATCAAGTTGTTTTCATGTCTGATGTTCGTGGAACGTATCATTAGAACGTAGAGCTGTTGTTGTGAATTATCGTAATTTTGTAACAAAACAACATCATGACCACCAAATCATGTGGTTTTTTTTTCAGCCGGTGAAAGCATTTTCCTCTTGAATACCATCTACCTCATGAATTTCGTATTATCACTGGGTTTGCAATGGTGCCGGTATATAATCAACGGTTAAATGTAGTATTTTAAAGATACTTGGATAAACTATGAATTAGGGTAGGATATGCTACTAGTTGTTTCTCGACTAGACGGTTTTGCGCACGAGTTGAATGTGCACCTATATATGTAGTATTTTTTTTAAATTGAAGTTATAATAGGATCCTCACACAAAGGATAACCATTCATAATTTTTTTACAGAAAATAATAAAAAAAAGATTTACAAGCCTTTTTTCCCTTCAAAACCAACCAAATAGAATAGGTACGTCTCCCTTACACCCTAAAAAATTCTCTTAAATTCTTAATCTTGATACCTAGCCTACCTATCTTGAATATCATACAAGAAAATTGGTTCGGTCAGTGGCCACATTCTTATCTCACTCCACTCACGTGAAGATTTTCTGAGAAAAAAGATATGATTTCGAGGCAATCCAACTCGTTATCTGGTTAAAAGAGGTGCACAACTTTTGAAATGTGAATGATCTGTACTAATTGTAAGGAAAAGCAGTTGACGACACGATATGAGCGGCAGTAGTCGAGGGAAGGGTAGCTAGGTATTCACTTTGTAATTGTCGAGAAAAAGCTGAGGATTAGCAATATTTTTTTTGTCTTGTATCCTGTTGCTAGTTGCATTCCTCAAAGTCAAAAGGATGCAGACCGCTGCGAACAAAGTCATATGAACCAAATCCAGAATTACACATACATAGCAATAGCAATCGTGTTTTGTTCGAGTCATTTAAACCTAGTCGCTTCTGAAGCTAATATGAGATGCAAGTCACAACGGGCACATACCTTTAGAAAAACTCATTTCCATTTCTATGAAGAAGCTAATAATATTTAAATACCATTTTACGGAGGTAGCATATCAAACACAAAATGTGTGAGCACATGAAATCTCAGATTTTTTCTAATAGGGTTAAAGTATAATATGTATGTGAATGTGAGTGAACGAACATACTTTTTTATGTGCGCAGGCAGGCAGACTAGAAGAAGCAGAATTGAAACATTACGTGCAGAGCAGAGCATTTCGTACCTGCAATGTTTACAAAAGTGCTTTCCTTCAGCTCATACATATACTTATGCGATTGTAGGTATATCTTTTCATGATGGGTTTGCTGGTTGGTATTGGTACCTGGTAGTTTCATGCTCATCACAATATTTACATGAGCACAATTTTTTCAGTCTTCCAACACAACTGAGAAAAGCCCAGATTATTATGATGGCCACATTAGTATCTGCGCAATTCCATGCCCTTGTGATGTTACTTTTACCTTAAGGCTAGAAACATGTAACAGTTTGAAAATGAGGATGAATGATGATAATTATTTTGGAATGAGTCTTTTGGAATAGGCCTGCTGTATTGAATCTGCTGAGCGTTACGTCTTGGTTGTTTCGTGTATGCATCATCACATCATGTTTCAGCTGGTTCGGTTGGGAAGTTAAGTAGATAAAATGGGGTTGCCAAATTCAAACAGCCCTACCGTATTAGTGGGTAATACTCTGTTATAGATTATGGGCTCGTAATTTGGGACTGAATAGTTTAATACACAGCAGCAGCAGCAGCAGCAGTGCCGAGAAGTGAAAAAATTGACGTGTGTAATATGGGTTTAGGTATGTGCATTGCATTATTGTGAACGTGATTTTAAGTTTGGACTGTGTAAATTCACTTGCTGTAGATTTCATTCTGTTTGCACGAGCAAGCATTATAAATATTAGGAATTACGATAGTGCTTAAATGTATGGGAAGGTATGATGATGACTATGATGAGTGCTCTCACCACACACACCTCCACTCTCCTCGTAGTCACACACATCCTTTTTCTGCCTCGAGTGATGATACATACAAACGTGGAATTTTTACAGCTGTTGAGCTATAAGGAAAAACTGTACATAAAATGTACATTTGGCAAACATTTCGTGTTCTCGTTCATGAATCTCTCCGCATCATCATAAGAAATGACTACTACGAACGAACACACTGACTCACAGCCTGTTCTGTTTGCACACCATTGCTGCTTGTGAATTGTGATACATTCACAGCAGTAGTAAGTATGCAATAGTACAGGTTTGGACAGAGATTATGGGTATGTGGTTGTGGTTGTCGTGTCGTTCGTGTGATATTTGGTACATGTTATATTTATGTACACTGCATGAGGCAGCGATATGCAAACATGTATCTGCAAATACAGCTCGTTAAGCAAGGGAGTGAAGTCATGCAATACATGTTAAATGCAGAGTAATCATTATCTGCCAAGTGGAGAATCCGTTAAGGGGCTAGAATCGTAAATGGAAGGAAAGCATTGGTTCAATGAATCACTTAACAGGCATAACTTGTTTAGCTAGTTTTCTCATCGCAAAAGAGTACTGGCAAATGTATTCGAGGAGGTGGTGGTGGCTGGGAATATGACTGGTTTTGCCGGCTGGTGATTTTGGTGGCTAGCGATCTGGTATATAAGAGCTGAGAAATCTCTCAGTCTTCGCCGTGGTGCGGGCCTGAGTTGAATTTTGTTGAGTTCAATTCAAAAATCCCAAAATCCACTGGCCTTGCCAGGAAGACCATTACACCTCGCTCGCTCTGGGAGCGCACCAGCACCAGCAGCAGAGGAAGATTTTTTTTCCCTTGGGTGTCTCATCGCCGCTCTGCAATCCCTACCTACCTTAGTACTTCCATCCATATTGTTTCGTTTGGAGGTTTAACCTTTGCTCGCTCATTCCTGGGGCCATTGGTACAACTTTTACAATCACAGAAACTGTCTGAGAGCAGAGCAATCTCAGCAACCTCTTCCCCTGAGAGTCTCTTGACTTAGCATATTGACTCTTGACTTTGCAACTATGCATGCTTTAAAGTTCAGCTAAATACTTTTACCTCTTCAACTCCTCACGTCGTGGTATATACCGACTCTTATATCCTTATTTCTAAAAAAAGGGTATACTTACACTACCCATGTACGCTTCCATTATTATTATTATTATCATTCTTTCTTATTACACTGCTAACTAAATCCATTTTTCCGCTTTTGCTTTCTTTCAATGAACTTGAAAAAGCTTTTTTTTCATGCTGCAGCCACTGCAACGTGCATTTTTTAAACATCTGCTGCTGCCTAAGAGTCTCGTGTGTAATAGAATAATGGGGGGTGAAATACCTTTATTGATATTTTAAGCAAAGAGTGAAAAAGATGTTTTGTATAAAAAAGCATCATCCTCTTCTCTGAACTCCTACTTAGCATACTTACCCAATTCGGTTTGTAGTGCTGTAGTTCAGTCAGGTAGAAATTTTGAAGAGAAGGTAATCTCAGACAAAAGTTGCAATTTAGGAGGTTGAAAAAAAAATCTGCAACGTCAGGTGATAAACACACCTCTACCACCACCGCCAGAGAGGAATTCGTCATGAAGTCTTTTATATTCGTATATAGAGACTGTTTTCAAGAATCGGTATTGTAATGCTGAGTGCATTTATTATCGCCTCTACAAATAGAAAGGAAACGCTGGTAGTTGATGTGGAACAAATCTCTAAGTATAATGCTATATATCGATACGTATCGTAGATTTAAGTATTTTTAAACAAGCGCTTTTTAGGTCAAGCTATTTTTGGAAGGGCTCTCATCATGAGACCGTTATTTATCCCAAATGTACTCTCTACATCTCGACGTCTACTTGTTTAATACATTGGTACATAGTTTTAAGACTGCAGAGTTCTGTGCTGTCCTTATACCACAAAAAAATCCTTTTGTTTATTGAATGGCTCAATCCTGCAAGGAATCACTGGTTTTGTCGCATATTTTTTGTCGCTGCGCTCGTTGTATTGTTAGTATTTTTAATTTGCATTCTATCCCCGTGTGCAATAGTCAAGTGGGACTTGACTAGAGTGTAAAGTTTTGAAATTTTCAATTGAATTCTCGCTTCAAGCCTATGTAGATTTTAACTCATTTATACACTGCAGCACACTTTGTAGATTACACAACACGTTATGATCATTTTTTAACTGTGTTTTGCGAAGACGTGTGTGTAACTGGTTGCAACTACCTATACTATATACATCATCATGAGCTGTAGCTTACTTACCTAGGCATCTGCATGCATGGATGTTACTAACGTTGTTTGGTACGATTTGGTTAGTTGGAATTGAGAGTTGGGCAGCATACAGAAGAGTATTTTTTTTAGTAGATTATCTATTTTTTATTTGTGTGAATGTGTAGTAGTATGGTATTGAGGTATAATGTATCTTTGGAGAGCTCTTTGCATATCGCATTATATATATATCTTGCGATCTTGCGTGGCTTTTATAGCGAAAAACACATCGCAGTGGAAAAGAGTAATAGGAATGCGATTTGTATATTTTAACTCTTTTATCCTCAATCCTGCCATACCCAGTAAAGTAACTAACAGGTTTCTCAGTAGTTGTAACAAGTATACGATGTTAAGAATGTGTCGATTGGTTGGCCCGTTCAGGCTTTTTCGTGACGTACGAATCTCTGTGGGTGTTTTGAGGTGGACTACTAATGGGGGCAAATCATGTGTCAAATGTACTTGAGAATAACAAAATAAGGAGGATAGTGTGTAGATTACAAAACAACTTTTTGCGTCTTCCTCTCTCTCTCTCTCTCTCTCACTCTGCTGTAGTAGCCAGGTAAAGAGAGATTTTTTTTTGTTCAGTCAGGCTGAATTCTAAGTAAAGTGAAATGATTCGGCAATGTGTGATGCATTGAAGAAATGGGGAGACGGTGTACATTCACTGTCGACAATGTGTATTGTACCTACTCTTTTCAGTTCCGTGCGTTCCTGATACAGACGCAGATGTATAATATGTAGTAAGACAATAAGATTGTTACTAATGACAGAGAGGGAAGGAAGGTATAATATAATATGGTCGTCTGATATACCTAGCCAGGGATTTTGGATTTATTGTCTGGCTTTATAGCAAACATGGTTTGTAGATCTTAGAAAATGATTATTTTTTACAGCGTTGTTGAATCGAATATTAATTAAATGGCTCATGTGATGTTGAAGAAACGAAGGTTAAAAATAAATTACAGGTTCTCGAGCAGAGCACTCGTCTTTTCAGTGTCGTAACTCGACACGATATTCTTGAATTCGGTCTTGTGCACTGATACTGATACTGGTACCATAAAATGGTTGTTATAAGATTGTCCATAGATTTTCGTATTTTTATTTTATTATTATTGTATTTCACAATAGAGTGATGTGATGAGGTAGAGTGGCGAGGAGAGGTTGAGTCGCAGTAAGCGAAGGAAAAGGAGTCAAGTGGTCATTCTAGTTTAACTGTATGCAAAAATCTTGCTCTGTGTAACCGTGTACCATGATGCGCTTTTTGGGGATATCACATGAATCTCTGCAGACTAACCTCGCTCGTTGTTGGGTTGCTGAAGGATTAAATTGTTGGAATAGGGATAGCCTTAGGAGAATCCGATGGGTAGGATTGAGAAATTTTTAGGGAGGCTAAAACCTTGAAGTTGCTCGTCTCTGTGATAAACCAACAGCTGTCTTATTTACGAAAGTTGATGGCCATGGGGTTTTTAATGTAGGATGGCTCACGTACATTCAGGCACATGTTAGCTCCATTTTGTCAGAGACTGACTGAGAGAGAATGTGGACGATGCGAATGATCCTGAGATTCTAAAGGGGAAAGGAGGAAACGATTTGACCCTGACTGTGGGCTTCTTCCAAAATGTAATCACTTTTCTCAGACGACTCTTGTCTTTAATTGTCTATGGCACTTGCTATGTCGTCCCTCTCTAGTTAGAAAATAGAAAAGAGGAAAAAAATAAGGCCTTGCACAGAGAGTGAGACGAAAATTACGAGGTGTGCATGCTGCACATTGACTATTTAAATATTTCCGTGTAAGACTTTATTATACGTACATGATGGGAAGTAGTGAGGATGGGTTTTTGAGATGGTAAATGTTTAGCGTAGAAGACTAACAACAATAAATAAATAAATAAGGACATGTTTGTTGGTTTGAAAGTAGAAAATATGAAATAGTGAGAAAGGCTAGAAACTAGTCACAGCTCCTTTATGTGTACTTATTAAAAATAACGAACATTTGCAGAGGGATACGTTAAAAGTTGTTAATCACTAGGTGCATGGGTGCTAGTTACAAAGGGATTTTTCCCTTTGTAACAATAATGCAATGTAATGACTAAAATGCTGAATACTTTGCATTGCTATCTTTATTTAGCTTATTACACTGCCAGCCAGCCAGCCTTCCTGAATCTTTTGTTGTTTTTTTTTTTGAAAGAGTGAGTGCAATAAGCACATTAAACTTCTAGCATTTTTATAGGCAGATTGTATATATGCAAACTGAATATTCAATGAGTAGAGAAATAGTGGATAGTAGCAGTAGGGAACCTGAAAGATGTGTGTTTTTCACAATCCATTACCTTATCGTTTTCTATCGGATTCGTTATTTTATAAAACGTTTTATTTCATTTATATGCTTTTGAGGTTTCTGGTTTGCTGCCTTTAATAGTACAGCTGCACGCTTATTTAATGTTGTATCAAAATAATCTAGGTATTTTTTTCAGCGAGATATGCACAAAAGGGTTGGTCAAAGGGTATGGAACGAATTGCAGTTAATCGTTTGCCAAATTGTATAAAATGGCGATTTTACTGATCAGATATATTTATAAGCCCAGTTCAAAGAAATGAAGATCAAAAGCCAATCAGCTTGTAATCAACATCAAGAGTTCACACAAATATATATACCTAGGTAGGTAAATATATATTTTACGATGCATGCGTATCCCATGTCTTCTGTGCGTGTTATATGCTACTCTCAACTCTCAACTTCGCGATCGGGTGGAACAGAAAAAGGGATTGCCTTGGGTGTGAACGGGGAAGGTTATGGCATCATGGTCATTTGGGACGTTATGTATGCAGTGGAAATCAACAAATATTTAGTTTACTTGTAGGCAATAATATCCTAGCTATATAAATATTGTAATTCTAATTTGTTGTATCCGATACATAATTATAATAATAATGTCTTAATATAAGAATTTTGAAACTAACTACGTGTTTGGATTTGGATAAAAGGGAGTGGAAATCCTTAGAAAAAAGAGTTTATATAAGTTGTGGTGAAAATGTGCTTCTTTCAAAAAGGAACTTCTTTCAAGTTGTGTTTATAATATTAATAGTGTTTGAGTGAACCACAGACTGACAGAAAACAGGCAGAGTTTGTTTTGTTACACTTTTTACATGAAGATGCATGACGGCAACAACATGTTGATTGAGCTCTAATCAACTAGTCCGAATACTGTCAAGTTACGAAGCAAAAGAGAATTATTGTGACATTCCCCATTTGCATGAAAATGTCGATTTTTATGCAGCTGTCGCTATTATAATGACGTGACAGGAAAGTGTACACATGCATAGACTTGGTGTGATGTTGATGATATAAGGGAAAAGTTTCACGAGGACATTTACATGTGGAAAATATAACATAATAATAATATAGGTACTTATTATATAAAATATATAAAATGTCAACGTTCATTGGTTCGTTGACGCATGGGTTGGCAGTTCACGTTCGTTCATATAGAGCTAACTTTGCACCGAACCGAGGCTCATGACATGAGTTTGCTAATGCCAATTTATAGAACCATCATCTAATTATTATTCGATATTACAATAATGAAGTGGGATATTGAATGAAAAAATGCGACTAGGAGAATGTACATACCTAAATATATTATACTACACATTAAACTAGTGGAATTGAACATGAATATATAGGCTTGTATTTTGCAGGGATAATTATAAATAGCAATAGCAGTTGCATGTAGATTTGGATTTGTCAGATTTCCACTTTTATGTGCTTACCTTCGCAGCTGTGCATATTGATAGTTGAAGAGAAACGCGGCCCATGATGGTGCTGGTGCATATCATGCACCTAACTCATCATATCATAACTTGACTTCATTTGATTATTAAATAGCGTAATATTATCAGCACTATTATTATTATTATAATTTGGGTGCTTACGTAGGATAGGATAAGGTAATATACCTAGTTAGATTGATTATCGGTAGAGTTGTCACTGATGATGTGCAGATTGTCTGAAGTTGAAATTTCCCTACGGGCTTTTTATGTAAGCACAACTCATCATCCAATCATAATTATTATTGGGAATTCTCTATTAGTTTAGTAGAATCAAGTCAACCAAATATATTCTACTCAGAGTTTAGCAAGGCAACCTAATAATGACTATATTAGACGCACTACGTGCACATCTCGCGTGAGCTCATTCATAATATGATGGAAATATAGATTTTTTGATTTGCACAGTAGGGCTGTAATAAAAAGAGTGTAAAATTCCAATGTAACTTTGGACAGAAGAAGGGAAAGAGAATAAAAGGGGAGTCGGTCGGGACTGAGAGATTTGCAATGTAATTACAAGGTGTTTATCACATCATCACCAGCCATACATGTCCCTCATCAAGTGCAAGATTTTTTGTTATTACCAAACCGAGATAAATAAATATATTCCTCTTATCATTTTCGCTTTTTAGTACTCTGTTGAGAGAGGAGATTCCTAGGTGTTTATGTGACTACCAACTGCGAACGTCAACGGGCTAGACAAATACTACAATTTGCAATGCTCAAGTGTGAAAGATGCACATTTTAATTGAGAGTACGCGAATGTGGTGTGGTAAACCATGTACCTTGCTGCTGATGTGCTCATATGACATACGTTTGAAGAGAAGAATATGACACAAAGCTTTATACCAATATTCTCCCCGTCTATCCTTTTTTCGCTACTTTTTGCTTTGCTTGCTTATAAAGCGATGTGCAGCAGGAGCAACAATAGTCAGCCATGCCATACCTGTAGGTAGACTTGATTTTCAGGTTCTCATCTGATATATACCTGTAATGGAATTGCTTTATGTCATGTTACAAAATCGGTCACGAAATAGAAAACATCAAGACAGGACAGAAGAACACTGTTGCTACCTCAGCGCAACAATATTTGCTAAGGATTGGAATAATTCCATTTTGTTGTAAAATATACCCATGCTATGTGTGTGACAATGAAGTTGATATTATTATTATTGTCTTCACCTGGCCGATATGATGTTCCCTTTACATCAATTGTTGGAAAAAATGGAATGAATATAGCATTTGCTTGTGGCTTTGTCATTTTCACGAAACCCTCATGTGCAAAAGAATGTATGGCAAAAGGAGTGCACTAAAAAATTATACAATTGATTATGATGAATGAATGACTGATGACTATGTGACTACTTTTTCTGTTGAAGGTGCTTTTTTGCATTGTATGGGAATGATTGTGAGCGTCCTAATGTGTCCCTCTTTTTGTCTATATACCCACATACTCCTCGTTTGTACATTATAACAATCGATGGTGAACGTGTCAATCAGAGTTTATGAAATGATTACCTATGTTATGATGATATTCATCCTCTCCCTCTTCTTATCCTTCTGACTCTATCTTTGTACAAAACGGCATACCACACCATTGTTAGCTTTTTTTATTATGTTGCATACGATGCCATTCCTTTCGAGATCCATTTTTTAGAAAAACAAAGCAACGTCGAATGTCGAGGTCTTCTGGTTTTGGGTGGAGCCCACACACACCATCCTATTGGAACGAAATTATTGGTTGTTGTACGGTTGGATCATAAACTCGGAGACATTGTGTGTGTGTGTGTGTGTGTTGAGGCACGTTACACATGTACAAATATGAATATGTATGTCACTCGAAATGCATTCACTTTACCGCACTCTCCGCTGCTGGTTGCTGCGGTATGTGCCAAAATGTGTGCTGTATGCGTTTGAGCTGGGATTCAAAGGAATGAAATTTTGATTCGTAATGCTTTTAAAATGTTATTTTTTACGATGTGGTGACGGGTTTTGGATTTTCCTGGCTTCGAGTGGCTTCCCTTCTTGGAAAAAACGTTTCGAATGTGGAGTGTGTGGGTCATCAAAAAATGCGACAATATGCATGCTCACATTTTTTTTATCACATTCGCATTTTACATTTAGGCACACATGTGGCGTGGGTAGGCATTAGGCATAAAATGTATAATGCCCGCGGGTTGCGTAGTACTCCCCGTAAAATGGGACTTGGGGCTTCCACCTTCCCACATTTGAATCTTGTGAAATTAAATGATTGCTCAGTTCTACAACTCTACAACTACATGCCATCCTACAATAATATCAAAATATCATACAGGAGCAGCAGTAGCAGAACTCCTCGCCGTCCTACATTGCACAATGCGCATTAAGCAGATTAAACCGAAATTGAGTCATGGCCGTAGTTACATATGTACGATTGAAGTAGGTATAATAACATGGGGATAAGGAGGAGAGAAACGCTAAACGCCACTTTTTCTGGCATATGTTGAATAGCAACAGCATAGCATAATGCACACATACTCGTTTTCATTTCGATTGAATGCCTGCAATAAAATGATTACTCTTTGTACTTATTTACGCGTAAGATGCAAGAAAATTGGGGATGAATTTATTCTAGATTTTTTTTCTGTTGTGAGCACAACAAAATGCGATTTCTATTCTGTAAACCATGGCCTTATTCTGATGAAACGAAATTCGTCAAAGCAAATAAATACTATGCAGAGCGGCGCAAACGATCGAAGAAAAAAATGTGAGAAGAAGAGGCATCATCATCATCATCGTCATCATCCCCCCTCCCTCCATCCCTATTTATCACAGTATACATGCCACACACTATTGCTTGCATCGACGAGTGTGTCGTCGTCGTTTTTGGGATATTTGTGTTTTCCCAAGTCGCATGAGAAGGATTGACTATTGAGTACCAGTTTTGTGCATTTACAAGAAATATGAATGGGTTGAATGAATGAAAAAAGAGAGAAAAAAGGATGAATTGTTCAGGTCAGATATCTGTTGGCGAATTGACAAGCTTTAGCATGAATAATGAAGATGCATCACATTGTTATTGCGACATACCATCATCGTTATCAATAATGCTCCCTGAATTCTAGAAGGGAATCCTTTTCTGAGTTTTTTTTACTCTGTCTGTCTGTACTCTGCTGTTGTAGTAGTTCTGTAGCGTTCAGTTCAGTTCACAGATTTCTCCGTCGCTTGATTGCTCTGTCTGCCACATCCCGTCCCGTAGTACGTAACGTACCAAGCACCATGGATAACTTGGCTTGAATTGCATTAAATGAGCCACATTTATAATACAAAGGCATGATGATGCTTCAAAAATGTTGAGAAATCTTTTTTGATGCTCATTTATACGACGAGTGGTGGTGCCACAAAAGGCAATGCTCCAACATTTTAGAAAGCAGTCCAACCGTGGCCAGATTGTGGCTGTTTTTATAGAAAATGAATTCTTAGAGGAATTACGTACATGTAAATGGGTATACGACGACATCATTCCTCCTCCATTCCCTCATTCATCATTATGTTATGTTATTATTATTATTCCTTTCAAATTCCTTGGCTTGCACTTTGCAGGGAATAGCAAGCTACAACAGTAAAGCTAACTCTAGTATAGTTATAGTTATAGAGAGTCTTATAACGTGGCTGCTGCTGCTGCTGTTGGCTACGTGGTGTGTGGTGCATGCTATAACCAATTTATTGAAGGTATCTCCACACTTCTACTACTGAAATAGGATGAAGGAAATGAAGTTAATTTTACAGACACTGCGCTGACCACACGCTGATGAACGAGCAGTAAGGAAACACTTTGATTTAATTAGTTCATGTGTGGGCTGCAACAGCAGCAGCAGCAGCAGCAGCGAAGACTCTGTAAGCGTAGCATTATGAGCCAAAGTATTCCGCTTCGGTTTCGCTTTTCAAGGAACTGCAATTTGTGGAGGTGGAGGTGGAGGAGACCTCATGCAAAGTCTTGCACTTGCTTTAGATGAAGTACTCGTATCAAGCCAAATTAAAACAGCATTACTATTATTATTATGCATTGTTATTATGTCACGGCTCTAAATTGTGGATAAAAAATGCAATGGAATGGAGAGCGCAACCTACCAACTGTTGTCGATTAACGGAATCAAACAAAGCATTTCTGTACTGCATAATAAACCATATAGGTAGTCATTTCTCATACTTTGGGGCAGAGAGATTCGAGAGGTCAACAATTCATCGCAAAAAGTATCGCTTTATACAGTAATTGTAAATGTAAATGGTGGAGGAGTGTGCATGCACTCTGCGAATCTCATTTCCTGCCAAATTGAATTGGTTCTGTTTTTATAAATCAAATTGTATGATATACATGGTGTCATGGACCTTGACATTTTGAATAGAATATGAACGTTTTGAACATGAATTTACTTACTCTTCCACCTTGGAGCACAGACCCAGGCGGAGCTCCAGGATGTTTTAAATTATGATACTGTCATAGTATGTATGTGCGTGTGCTTGCTTTACTACCTGCTTGCTTCTGTAAAAGCTTTTTCTCAACAAGCAAACTAGAACTTGGTATCTATTCATCATGACTGACTGTGATCAACAAAGAAATAATAATTTTCCGACTTCTTTTTGAATTGCAGAATATCCGCATTCCCTCGTCAAACAATGAAGATGTACACTCATTCGACTTCAGTCTTTCAAACAACAGCGACATCGAAGGCCCTCAGGGGAGCTTCGAATGTATCCAGCAAAGCAGCAGTCAGAAGTATGTCGAGCGAAACAGGGATTTTTAATAGCTTGCCCTTGATCACACATCGGAGCATTGTAATGAATGATTTATGGATTTGTGTAGGTTCCTGGAATCGGCCGGCCCGTTGTCGTATAAGATGCGAATCAAGGCAAATGACGACGTATTTGTACAGACTGCGGACAGATTTATTAAATTGGAACAAAATAGCAAGCAAGCATGGTAAATATTTTGAGGACATTCCACACGTGAAATGCACGAATTTTGTAAGCAGCAGTTCTTTTCACACGTTTTTCTGTTATTCCAGTGCTAAGGAAATCAAGTCAAATTGTTCAGACATTGGTCGAAAGGTGAAAAAGAAGATGTCCCCAATTGGCATGCCCCCAATTCCACAGCGCAGGGAAAAGTCACCGAGTTACATTAGTCATCCTCATCAACAACAGCAGCAGCAACAACAACAACCGAAACAACAACATTCGTCTACGCCTAATTTTGCCAACAGCAATTCGAATAGTCTTAAGTTACCCAACGGTTATAATGTTAATACTTCGTCAAATAATAATAATAATAACAGTAATAATAGAAAAATTGTGAATGGGATGAGCAACGGGAATGGGAATGGAAGTGCCACTACGCCAATAAACGGATGTGCATCTAAAAATGGGGCTGTTCCATCTGTGAATCATCAAGATGTTTCACGACGGCCACTTAAGTAAGCTGCAAATACAGTGTTGTTGGAACTTGGAACGTATTTAATAATAAGTATATTGGTGGCAGCCGGAATAATCCCAGACGCTGCTTGTGCTTATGTCTACTAATGTTGAATTTGTTGTTGTTTTGCTACTGTTTTATAGGGAAAGACTTATTCATATGCTTGCAGTACGGCCATATAAGAAGATAGAGGTATTTCAGAGGTTACAGCAAGGTAGACATTTCCTGGAAATTATAAATTTTTAGAGTTTGCACACTGTTTTCTTTTTGGTTCACCTTGTCTGATCTGATCTGATCCTCGTTCTTGGTTCGTTGTTGTGACGTGTAGATGGGATAAAAGATCGTGATAAAAAAATATGCATGCCAATACTCCAGCAAATCACAAGTTTCAAGGACAACGAATACAATCTCCTTCGCGGTGTCTGGAACGACGTGCAAGAAGACTGGCCTTTTTACTCTGAACAAGAAAGGCAACTCATGAAAAGGTTGGCTACTCATTTTGCTCAAATTATGTAATCTGAGTGCGGCGTTTTAGCTATTACAGCTGGAGTTGACTCTCTTGGTATTTGTGTATTTTCGATGTAGACGGAAGCCTCAAAATTTGACGCCACCAGGGAGCGACAGTAGTGTGGGAAGTGGCACCAGCAGCTTGTCCCCGCGCAGTAACTCGTCTTTAGGATCTGGACATTCTCCCACGAGCTACACTCACTCATCCAACTACCCTAAAGTACTCACGAACGGGGACGGAGGCTTTGAATCATCCAAGGGAATCAAGAGACCGGTTCCGAATGGGATTTTAGCTGATAATTTAGAGGACTATCCAGACATTCCCCATAAGAAAAATAGAGTATCGCATTTCAAGAGGCCTGGGTCGGGAGGGGGCAATTCAATGGGAAACGTTGCCAACGCTAATCTGTCGTCTCGTTCAGAGTTGTTAGTAAAGCAGGAGAAAGAAGGGTCGAACAGCTCGTCCCCCCAGTTTTCTTCACACAGCAATCGAGTCGCTGAGCGACTTAGCCCGATAGGAACTAGTGGTAGTAACTTTCCAGTTCAGAATGGTTCAGGTGGGAACGGGGTCGTGGGCGTGGTGCCCAGTGTAAATAATCATCGAAGTCCGCGAAACGTGAATTTCGAACCAATGGACCATTCCCCTTCTCACAATCCCGTTGTTAACGGTTATCATCATAATAGCTCATCGGGGGGAGACGCTGTTTTGGAGGAATCTGTGACTGTGGGTAGTAGTTCGTGGCAATCCAGGAATGGCAATGATAACCATCATGGATTATCTGACTGTGAGAAGACAAGCAGAGGGGACTCGGACGAAACGGACTCTGTGGACAGTGGGAATGGAAGCAGCACCAGTGGTAGCTCGCACGGAAGCCAGCATCAGCACCAGAGTTATAATAATAACAACAACAACAATAATAATAATAATACTTACAATAGTGGCCACGGTGTCAACAACGGTCACGGGAGTTACACGAACGGTTCTATTAATGTGAAGCCGCTTGTTGACAAATCCGAATCTGTTGCGCACCCTGCCCACTCTGCTAATAACAATAATAATAATAATAATAGTAATAGTTCCAGCATTACGAATGGATGTAATCGCGTGAGCTCAACTACCAATTTCCATACAACGCCGCAGTCAAGTCCGGATAGTCAAGTGGATATGATGCAATTGCAACAAAAATGTCAATCACTGAATAATAATATTCCGACAATACCTTCTAAGCATAACATTCAGAGATCAAATGGTAAATGCAATCTAGAAACAACTGCCAACGTAGAAATTATAATAACTGGGGACAAGGGGGAGAGAGAGGCGTACCGGGAAAGAGATAGAAGTAGGAAAAACGAGAGGTCCAAGGACAAGGAGCGAGGAGAGGCTAGAAATAAAGATCGAACAAAGAGGAGTGTGGAGAAGAAGTATACGCGGATGACGGAGGATCGGGATGGAAATGGGATGGACGGTGACAACTCGCCCGTCAAAATTTCATCTGAATATCCGTCCTACATCACGTAAGTCTAAATACACCAATAATCCTGGTCTTAATCCTCAGAGAGACTCTCAGCGGTGGTGTTTTTTTTTAAAGAAAGTAAATCATGATTGTTTTTGTCAACAGGAAATACACCCCGATAACAAATACGGAGGAGCGTAGCAGATACAAGGAGGATTTCAATGGGGAATATCCAGAGTATCGTAATTTGCATGCTGTGATAGATAAGGTTTCAAAAAAGTTTGCTCATTTGGAAGAAAGACTGCGACAAGAAGAACGGGGAACTGAGGGTTATGAGGTTAGTCTCCAGCAGTGAAAGTGATTCATTATGTACCTATTCCTGCTAGACTATAGATACTATAAATGTACTATAGATAGATAGCACTTGATATTATAAAAAATACAGCATTACCGAACAATGCCTCACGTTTGTTTTCAGAAAATCAAGGAGCAGATAGTGAACGAATATTACGCTAACAAACGGGACAAGAAATATCAGGAGACTCGGCATAAATTCCAATATTTGCATGAAAAACTGTCGCACATCAAGCGTCTAGTTGCAGATTACGATGCTCACAACCAAGATCCGGATCTGTCAAATGAGTACGGCAATGGATTCCGGAACTGAAAAGGGTGCAGCAGATTATATAGCACTTGCCTTCCGTAAACCTGATCGTCCACAGACTTTCATTTTTAAGAAAATGTTTCCTCCCTCCCTGGAGTGATGGCTAAAAATAGAAAGAAATCTACTATTCCCCTACGACACTTCCCATCAGCGCTCTCCTACAAACTCCTTCTTTCAGAAGTAAAGAATCCAATGAAATTTTAAAGACAAGAAAGGCATCCTGTTTACGCGTGTTGTGAAGACGGATAATCGCATTCGAAAACCTGGCTAAAAAAACTGCAAGTTGTACATGTTTAGTTAACGAAATAGTAATACAATCCAGTTGTTCCAATCATTGTGTTTGTTTATATACATGGTAGTATAAACAAGAAAGAAAGAATCCGTTAAAACAATCGTGAATATCCCAATCTTGTAAAAGCATTTATTATAGTTGAAAAATTAGGCTAGGTTGAGTCAAATAGGAGAAAATCTGCAAGACATATCAATGAGACTGTGCACTTTTTCTTTTCTGGATCTGTTAAAATTTATCCTATCATCTCAATTGTCAAAGTTGTTTGAGTACATCAGTGGCATTAACTGCAGGATAGTTCGTGTCAATTTCTTCACCGCGAAAGTTCTCCAACCAAACTCGTTCGTTGTAAGTCGGTCGTTGTGCAAGTTGTCTCCACACTTTGGTTTTAGAATTATTGGAGTTTGAAGAGGTGAGAAAAAATTAAACGACAACATTGTTGTAAGAATTTGTTGAAAAACGTCCTTCTGTGATTCTCGGTTATATAAAAACGTTTGCGTTGTAATTTGTAATAATTATTAAGTACTGATAAGACTTGGACAATGCATTTGACACAGTGTGCAAATTTAATAGGGATAGTTAGCAAGGTATATACCAATCACAAACAAAACAAAATGCATTTGGTGCAGTACTGCTACATGGGAGTCAATGGAAATTCCGAAAACCTGTTTTACGCTATTTGAAGGCTTTTTGCCACTGTACGTTTTCAGTTTCATCCTCTTTCCTGTTGTATTCTGTCTGCTACTTTAATACTTTTATCCAGCAAGCACATTATTAGTTAGCGTAGCGTAGGTTCTATATACTTGATATAAAAACTTGTGTCTTAGCCTTTGGAAGACATTAAACGCGATTCAAAACAAACAAAAATGATATTAATACCGATTGCCATATTGTAGGAGATTGATATTGTGAGTTGAATGCCCTTTTTTCGAATAGGTACATGCTACGATGTTTACAAAAATTCAGAACAAAAAAATATAAGCTGCCTTCTATACGCGACTACGACTACGAGTTGGTTAGAAAGATATAGCAGCTTTCATTATGGCGGAGCAAAAAGCTTTTCCTCTCATGTTTTGGAGACAGAGTAGAGTGATTTTCGAATAAACTTTAAAATATTTTGGCAACAAAGCACAAGCTAGAATAAAATAACATTTGTTTTGCCAGTCATTAACCAACATCAACAACAACCAAACTAGTAACTTTTTTAGCCAATGTTTTAAAGACTGCATGCACATCCAACCAAACACAGATTATGGGTGCTCTTACCTCTCACTTTTTTTAAAATTCATCTGTGTAAACGAGCGCGTAATAGTACTACTGAACGCAATACACAATGTAAATTCATCGCCTAGATTGATTTGCTCATTATTTGATACGTAAAACATTGTATATAAAATACAATTAATTACAGATTGATATTAGTCGCGATTTTTATAATGGAATAATAGCTATTTTGCAAGCGCCCGTCATAATGTCAAGCTATAAAAAGCCTCAGAGAACGCAAATTGATTAAATATTTAGCTATAAATGTGCCACAGTAGGTATGTGTACCTTTCTTCCAAAAGGCAATCTCCTTACATAATATTTACGTCTCGAAGAAGGATATTTGAAATTTTCATTTCTATAGCTTATTATTACGTACCAATTTAATACGTACTTACGGATTGGAATTATGCTGTTTTCTGGAATCCTAAAATGTGGATGGGACTACGTGTTCAAAATTTTCGAAAATTATGTATCTTTATATCTGATCTCCGTCTATTGGTTAAAAATTAGTTTCTCTTAAATATTATTAGTAATTATTAATTTTAAGGCAGTCTTTCTTGCTCAAAGGTGTAGTGGTGACTAGCGAGATTTTCTTATCATGTATCATCATCATCACTTCAATCAATATTAGTTTTTTGCAATTAACGCCAGCTAACGAGATAGGGGTAGGATTTTTAAAATATGTGGCCTTTTTACTTGGTGTAGATTTTTGAATGTAGCTTCAATCCTTCCAAAGTCTTTCGCCCGGAATAGTAGTAGTAGTTTTAAATAATGAAAAAAACCCTAATGGCATTTGCGAGGTGGAAATATTTTGTCGGATTGTAGACACAAATAATAATTGTACTACTTTGTTGTACTGGATATTTAAGTGTTAAGTTATTTCTATTAGGTGTTTCTTGATTGACTAGCGAAGCTGTTCATCCTCATCATATATTCAACTCGCTTCGAACAAGCGATATGGCAGGCATGTGTAGGATGTGGCTCGGCGGATGTCATTCAGCCAAAACAAAATTAATGGCTATTTACTAATATGCCCTCCTCCTGTTTACCAACTTCTGAAACTTTTAATTTTTCTCAGTAAGCTAATCATAGAGAGCAGATAACGCTTTGGCTGTAAATTAGTAAGAAGAAAGAAAAAGACTGTTCGATTCCCAGAATCGTGCTGCACTGAAAAAAATATAATTACCTAACTGAAATGCAGGGGTGGGAAAATTTATTATTTTAGTAGTTCTTTGGCACAATATGTGTTGCTGTTTCAGCTTTTATTGTTGTATTGAAATTGAAACCCATTGGCACGCTGCTGGTAGTTATTATTTATGAACTTGAGTGAGGAGACAGACAGACGCCCTTTTTGTGTGGGTTGGTTTGGTTGTAATTACTAAACAGGAATAATAATAAAACACCGTCAGCGTTAAAATATTATAAGAGTGAGCGCTAATGGTAGAACTGGAACATTAAAAAAGATTATATAATGATAGTAAGTATTTACTCTGATGAACTTTAATACGTATATTTTGATGCTGAATTAGCTATTATATTTAGTATAGTAGCGTGGCATAAACGTTGAAAACTGAGCCCCGACTATGTACAAGTAACTTTGTGTCAGAATTTAGAAGTCCCTTGTCCCGAGCGAGCAGCACGAGATGAGGTCATCATGACATTTGAAAATTTAAAAGGAGACAGTGATATTGTTGTAATAATTTGTTACTGTTCAGTTTC
>JAANSN010002582.1:0-23129 GCA_036850665.1 Dicranocentrus wangi
TACCTCATTGCAGCTGGAAATCTATTTTATGAGTCGATGGAAGAACAAAAGGCGTTCTCCCGGTTTCTTGGATTAATTCTGAGACCGTGGTCAGAAAGCGAAAAGGATGCCTTTATGAAGAAGATGATTACAAGCACAGGATTTGTGAAACCGGAATACAAATCCGGGCTTGGTGTGACATCACAATTTCAAAAGGATCCAACCGACATGGTTATGGCTATCTTGAAATGTAAGCATGACGTATTGAGGGATGCGGATCATACTGTTCAGATTTTGGACAAGTGCACATATATTATACTAAAAGATTCTACTAAATAAGTAAAAGAGTGTTGTCGTTAGTTCGATTATTATTATGATTCACCCTTAAAAGCATTTTGAAATTTCTTTCTTGTAATTTCTGTCTTTACTTTAAACTTCCTTCGGAACTTTATTTTGAATGTAATCTTGACTTATTGTTTGTGTCTTAGTTGTATTGTAGCAGTGTAGGTTGTAAGTCACGCACGTAATTCAACACTGTAGTAAACTAAGCAAATAAACTTGTAAAATAACAATATCTCGGTATGACTTTTTTATTTTCACATAAGTGATAGTTTTATTCATCAAAACATTTCGCATAGGCCTGAATTTACGTTATATTATGATTCACCTTTAAAAGCATTTTGAAATTTCTTTCTTGTAATTTCTGTCTTTACTTTAAACTTCCTTCGGAACTTTATTTTGAATGTAATCTTGACTTATTGTTAGTGTCTTAGTTGTATTGTAACAGTGTAGTGAGTAAGTGACGCACGTAATTCAACACTGTAGAAAACTAAGCAAATAAACTTGTAAACTAACAATATCTCGGTATGACTTTTTTATTTTCACATAAATGATAGTTTTATTCATCAAATCATTTCGCATAGGCCTGAATTTACGTTTAGCCGGGTAAACCCATTTACCACATTGCTGCCAGAATGTAATAGTTGACTAGTGTCATCATGCAAGTACCCACCGTCAGCCGTGTCATTGCACAAGGGCCAATGTAGACTGCAATGTGCCTCAGCGACTTATACTTTTTCAAGTGAAACAACCTTTGTACCCTGTCAAACCTGAAATAAAACCTGAATGCGTGATGAAACTCGTCCACAGCTCCGTCCAGTTTTGACAACGAATTCAAACTCACGAACCAGTACAGCATACCGCAACAGCAATCCGCTGCATAAAACCCCAACTCCATGAACGCCCCTAGTCTCAGCAATCGAATCCCAACAAACACATCAGAACTAATTTGTGCAAAGTAGATGATAATCGTGGGAAGCAAAACGTAGCTCATGATATGTCTCATTCTGTCAGTTATTATTTGGAGTTTCCGGTACTCCAGGAAAATCAAGTCGATTGTGTATCTGGATTCCTGACTTGCCGAGAATACTAATGACCTCCCATTTCCGAATTCTCTAATTTCACTCTTCTGATTCCCGTTAGGCTGTCGTTGTCCACCGGCTTTGCAGAGCGTTTGTAGTTCCCCGGTGAGCACTTCGAATACCACGGTGAGCTCCCGGTAGGCAAGGACGTTTAACAAAATGACGCTAACGGCCTGGACCCAGGTGGCGTACAAAAAGAATTCTTCAACAAAACCCAAAAGTACTGTGATAATTGGGGATTCATCCGGGTCTGTGAATAATGAACCGGTAAACAAAATCCCTTTTGGGTCCATAACGTATTGTACGCCAAGCCCAAACATTGCCACCGAAGACATTATCCTGCAAAACCAGTTTACTTTTGTACCAAAATTTAGCAAACGATAATTTCATATTAATCTGGATTCAAAAGGTTCCTCCCTCACATGTGGAAAACACTGCGAAATTTTGCTCCTTGGTTAAGTCGGTTCCGAAATCGGACCCTTTTCGTACTCGACAAGAGTTCGTATATCTCACTCTGAATATTCCAAAAGGAACATAGTGCCTCAAAACAGGGGTACTTGCTCAAGTAGTAGTAGTCGGAGTAGACCGCCACCGAAGTGGTCACAAGCCATATAACAATCCCGAATTTGGTGAAAAAGTCCAACTGCTCAGGGTCCACGAAATACCCATTGAATAACAAAATTAGATAGATTATCTTGACGTGCACGTTCACTCGGAGGAGGATAAAGGGAACAAGACGCCAGCCAGATATGTATGAAGCCTGAAGCTGGCCATCCTTTCCGCGGTGGAGCAAGTTTCGATTTATACCAGTAAAGGCAAAAAAGTTATAAAAGGATTCGGTGTAGGTGCTAACTGATACTGGATTTAGCCTTCCCATGGCTTATGGGGTTGGGGAGCTGACACTGCGGACTTGAAGTGCGGGCAAGTGAAAGTAATGCAGAACGTGATGTTGATGAATCTGAAAAACATTTGATTGTAGCTTAGAATGTGGTTTGGTTAGCCTATAGGTTAGGTTCTACTTTGCGTTTTTCATAATAATCCTTTTGTTTTTCTGGAGTGTTTTACAATGCATATTTACGTGTTTTTCATACAGGTCAGGTAGTCACGTTATTTCAAAGGTCATTAGGCAAGATGAACAAGCGTTATGCTTAGACCAGGACAGGAGAGTTCTAAAGTTATTTTTTGTTTTAGATAAATGGATTTAACATGTCAAACGTTAAACTATAACTCAATTATCCACCTTCTATTTTGACCTTAATTGGTTGGCTTGTTTGGAAAATTACTGTGATTTATACATTCGACATTCGAAGATTACACGACACTTCGTTTATATAAGTCGATTGATAGGTTACCAGACGTAGATGGAAAATACAGCAGGTAGCCACATCATAAATTGTGAAGGTTCCATTTAGGGTTAAATATTTCATTTTTGCAAAGAGCAGCCGGACTACGGACTATAATTCCGAAACTACGTCCGCGTCCTAATGTTTCTTATTAGAACAAGAACCAGAAATAGCAATATTTCCCACCTTGTGTAGAAAAATTGACACATGGATTCTTAATTTCTCTGGACGCATGCAACGCACTAATGAATAGGTGGCTAGTTTATTTCCTCAGCGAAATGATGATGAGGGAACAACTCAGGTGCTTTGAATTATTTAGTTAGCTGATGGAAGTGGTTTCAGCAATAAACCCGAGAATATCAAATTGATTGGAATGACTTTGCCAAATGGAACAGTTTATAATTCACACTGAGGGCGATGTTTAACATAAATTGCCCATTGTCAATGAACCAGTTGGAGCAAAACAAACAAACACTGCTGCATTTACTCACTCGATGCTTTTCTACCCGTATACCCGTATACGACATTTACATGTAAATTATAGGATCATTCATTGCATTGGTACCTATATGCTCATTTTGGTAATAAAGTTTGCTTCGACTTGGGCTTTGGTTTAAAGCTGGTTACCCTCAGATCGCTTAAATTTTAGTATATCACACGCGCGCACACCGACCAATTTTGCGTTTTCCATTCAATTTGAACGGTTTAAAACCTTGTTCCTCCTTCCTAAAAAGCCAGAGAAAGATGTGTGCAAATACAGTAAAAAATGTTAGTAAAAAATGACCCAATCAAACTCAAATTCCTACAAGCAAGGGCAGCAACAGCGTCGTTTCGTACCTGGTAAATAGTATGACTACGAAATGATTACGTGCTTAATGATCCATTCTGAATGTAGGCAAATCAGTGTTAAGGGCATTCTCTAATTCCAAATCAAACCTCCTGTGGGACCTGATAAATCCGTGACATCATCAGTTGATAAACTCTGCAGACGAGTCATGAAACTAGGCCAAGCCAAGTTTTATCAGATGCGTTCATTGGACGAATCCACATTAAACCCATGTAGGTTAAGTGGAAGGCGGATATCCCTATTCCAGCAAACTAGGTTAAATGTAGCTGTTTAATTAAAACCAAAATTACGATAAGCCACAGGAATATATCAGTCAAGGTGTATGATAACCTGTACAAGGAATCCTGGAGTGACGTAAATAGCATGAATTCCTGGATCTTCAGCTCACTAAACCGAGATGGCTTGTATATAAAGCCGAGCCGGGTGCAACTCACATTCATTCACATTAGGTGACCACGAGAACATACCTACCGACCTAATAATCAGTAACCAATATCATTAATAGTACATATTGTAGCTATTTTAAACTCGGTAATAATGGTTCTCATTTCACAGACATTGTTTGCAGTAGTCCTACTGCTTCTCTCAACATGGAGCCACTCTGCAAGTGTCCCTGCAACAATTTCCGTAAGTTAAAAATTATTTAGTTTTTTCCCTTGTGTGTTATATGGTATGGTCCACAAAAGGATCTGGAGTATCTGGAGTGCATCAACATTCAAATTAAGATGACCTATATTGGTTTTTTAATTCAAAATTTCAGAGATCTGACACTGCTCGTGGATTAAATTTAGCAAAGAATTCAAACGTAGGCGTAGCTGGGGTATACTTTAACCGATGCTTTTTTGACGGCTATATCTATATCTATCTGTCTAGCTGTTTCAGTATCTATAATATGCAATAGCAGTTAAGCAAATCATAATTGATTGAATTTATCAATTTTGTAGGCGGTGTGCCCCTGTCCATTTATATATACCCCGGTATGTGGTTCCAACGGAGTGACGTACAACAATTCATGTCTACTTCGATGTGCAAGTCGGCAGGATTCAAGTATGATTTTTTATACATTGTAATTTCTAAAATGCCAGGTTAAGGTCAATCTGTATAAAGATAGTCATAACTTTCTCACTTTTTAGATATTCGGTTCGTTAAAGATGGCAGATGCTGAACATTTATGGACCACATAATACTTCCCTAAGTGATAATGTTTATTTTATACCTATATCGATAAAAATATTTTTAGTGAACTAGAACTGAAAGTGAGCCCCGAGTTTGTAGGACAAAAATATAATTTATAAGTGAGTTAATAAAAGAATAAGAATCACTACATAACTAATTAAATCAATAAGTTGTACACAATGTGCACATTGCGAATGAGCCAGTAGTCAGATTCGAATCATACTTGCATACACACTAAGTACTATGAATTTACATTGTTTGCACTTTTCATAAATGTTTACTAACGAACGTAGAATATGTTGACCATTTGTAGTCGAATGCGCTAATACGCTATCTCTACACATTAAGCCACATGAAGCAAATAATATCCACCTATAACTAAGTAAACTAGGTTAATCAATTATTCTGATTGTGAAATCAATCCAAGTATAGATGTGTGTAGAATACGTTAAGTCAAATAACAAACCACTAATTCCAGGATGTTTACTTTACTACTGTTTCCAGTAAACAGGTCGTCGGTTTTAGATATGCGAATTGTGAAGACGAATGAGGAATCAGTGGTATATAAGCACAGATCGCAGTTTCACAGTCACATTTTGCAAAGAATTGACATTTCTATTGCTTTACATAAAATTAGAAATATTTAAAAGTCGATAATAATGCTACAATTTTCGCAAACATTGTGTTTGGCACTGCTTCTTTCAGCATGTAGCACCATAACAAGTCTTCCTGCGGTAGATCAGGTACGTATTTATATATTTGTGATATTGTAATGTTTTCTTTGTGATTTTTCGTGTAATTGATTATACGCAACATTAATGTATAAAATAAAATAATGTTCTTGTAATTTCAAGGCATGCATTTGCACATTGGAATATGCTCCGGTTTGTGCCTCCAACGGGGTCACGTACGGGAACAATTGTACATTAAGATGTGCCCAGAGAGAGGACCCAAGTATGATTACCTATGATTTGCATATCGAGAAGCAGTAATTTTAAAGCAAAATTTTCTTATTGAATGATCTGATAATTGATTTTGATTCTTGTAGATATTCTGTTCATTAGGAATGGCGTGTGCTAGACTGAAAGTAATATACCTACCTATCTATATCATCTCGTAGGATGTCATATCAAATGGCTCGCCTTTGTAAATGCAACATATTCGTAAAATTACGTAGCAATTATATGTAAAATAATAGCTGAAAGTACACTAATATTCGAGTGTTAACGCGTGATTAGAATTCTCATCATTTGGATAGATTTTTGGCGATTCATGGATCCACACTGTCACACTCCATCCAGTCTTTTTCTGGTGCTCCAAAAACGTAGAAATATATACTCTTTGTAACTCGAAACAGACACGACAAAGCCATCATTAAATTTGACTTGAATTACTGCTCACTTTTTGCAAATATAACCAACCAATGACCTCTGCGTTAATCGGTTTTGATTAAATCATCCACCAACTAGGAAGCTGCGGAGAACTGTATGCTGACAAGAATAAAGTAGGATTAAATATATGAAAATACATTTGCATCCCTCAAACCTCAATAATTGTCTAAACTTGTAGCAGTTCAGCATTAACACTTTTAGAGAGAAGGAATTTTTTAGGAGTATGTATGTAGTCATCTGCAGAGCTTGCTAGGTTCTCATTGTCCACCCACTCCTCATCGCATTGAAATTGCAAGGATGGATGGTTTAGTGTGTCTGAGAAAGAAAGAATTTCACGTATAGCGATATATTTGCCTATACCCATCATATTACTACTTCAATTATATTCCGGCCTCTCCGAAACCTAATATATCAATTTACACTCAATTCTCTCCTATTTAAATCCATTTCGTCTCTGTCTGTGTCCTTTGAATCACCACCCTCAACTTTTGCCAAATTTGTCCATTGTGCATTTTTAGTTTCACGGTCAACGTCGTCACGTATATGAATCTGCTGCATTACTTTTCCAAATGGAGTTAACTCCTGTGAGTAATGAAACATTATGGGTCCCCATTGAAGAGGATCACATTGTTTTAGAACATATTAACCTCACATTTGACCCGAAACGAGTAGAAATTCTGGAAATTTACAGAAGCAACACGTTTTTCAATGGCCCCACTCTCTTCACCTTGTTGTCATCATCCGCCCTCTTCATTTTGCTGGGAGTAATTGGAAATTTCGCGACACTGAAGGCGATCACTCGGAGCGAGTCGATGAGAACCCCGAGAAATATATTTATTGCGAACTTGGCAATTTCCGATATTTTATTATGCGTCAGCACCCAGCCCACATCGCTCCTCTTTATTGTCACCGTTTATTGGCCACAATGGTTACGCCAGCAAGAGTTTCTCTGCAAATTCGTCTCATTCTTTCAAATTATCCCGTTATTTGTTTCCACGTTTTCAATGACGGCTATAATTACTCATCAAAAGTTTTATGTAAGTAATACCAATTCTTCTCTCAGAAATAACAGAAAAATTAGTAGAACCTACAAGCTAACCTGTTCTCCACAGATTCATCGAAAGCGCACAATTTTCTTGACAATATTTGGAATATGGACCGCTTCCATTATCCTCTCCACCCCAGCCTACATTTGGACCGCTCTCCTCAGCTTTGAAGAAGCCCTTCCGGAACTCCACTTGGATCGTATTGAATACTGCATTGATGAATGGCCAATGCGCCACGGTCCAATGTACAACGCTGTTTTCATTGGGGTGTTCCATTATGCTCTCCCCATCACCGTGATTTGTGCAGCGTATTCCGTCTTCACGCGGCTTCCTCGTAGCTGTTTCCTCCCTGGAAGGCGGGAGATCAACAATGAAAGCTATTTATTCCTGACAATAGGGATTCTCTTTTGGATGAGCTGGTTGCCCTCCCACGCGATCCACATTGTGCTCATGTATGTCCATCCCGACTATGACGAGAACTACGAGGAGAATCAAGTTTGCATTAGGATAATTTACGCTGGGTGCGAATTGATCGGCATGATTTCACCAATTTGCAATCCCTTCTTTTATGGATGGTTCGATCAAGGCTTTCGAAAAGAGTTTCGGGACATGGGGCTCCTGCGAATTGGGTGCGGTGGGTGGTTCAACTTTTTTAGGTTGGATTCAAGAGAGGAGCCCAGGGCGGAAGAGGAGGAAAGACAAGAGCGTGTTCAGTACTGGAAGGAAACAGGGACCGAGCAGAGGGAGGAGGATTATGGAGATGGTGATGAGAAAGCTCTTATTTAATTTGTCAAAGTGAAATCTGAATTCGCATGCACTATGTAGTTCAATACTTACTTATATAACGTCTAATTCAACTGTACTGTGATATTTGATAGATTGGAATTTTTCATTATATTAAATTCTATTTGAGCCATTATATGGACATTTTTATTAATCTTGTTTATTGACGTTAAAATATTTATGCATCTTAGTTATCTGCTGTCAAATCATGGTTCACTCTTACTCTCGATCAATATAACTAAAACATTTCATCATCACACTCATCTTAAACTGTACTGAATGTGCGGTTGTAAAGAAACTTAAGATGCTCAGGTTCAAATGATCACATTGATCACATTCTCGTGCAGCGTGCAATGCACTTTTAATTGCCTTTCTGCCTGCTGCTCTTCTCTTGGTATCCCGCTGTGAGATGCATGAATGGATATATTAAATTCTATTTGAGCCATTATATGGACATTTTTATTAATCTTGTTTATTGACGTTAAAATATTTATGCATCTTAGTTATCTGCTGTCAAATCATAGTTCACTCTTACTCTCGATCAATATAACTAAAACATTTCATCATCACACTCATCTTTAACTGTACTGAATGTGCGGTTGTAAAGAAACTTAAGATGCTCAGGTTCACATGATCACATTCTCGTGCAGCGTGCAATGCACTTTTAATTGCCTTTCTGCCTGCTGCTCTTCTCTTGGTATCCCGCTGTGAGATGCATGAATGGGATATGGAATGATGGAATATTGTAAGAGTCAAGGTCATAAATAGGACAGGTTTAATCTGTAGACAGCAGTAGGATAATTTTGTAAGTAAGTACATGGGTTTACACTTTATCGCCATTTGTCAAAGCAAGTCTGTGTGGTTATGTTATAAGTTGTAACAACGCTATATTATGAAGTGGTTTTGACGAAAGATTCCGCAGACCTTGCCATTTTGTCACAACACACGTAAGCAAAATTATTTAGTTTAATAATTGGCTAACGTAATTCTTTACAGGGATTCAGTTTCCGATTGTCTTCATTTGAAATACGTACGTTGCAGCAATAATTGTGGGGAAAATGGCCGACCTGAAAAAATACACGGGAAGTTGCCACTGTGGAACAGTCAAATATGAAGTGATGGCGCCTCAGATTTTGAGGGTAGTGGACTGCAAGTAAGTAAATACATACCCCTGAAATAAATATTTTTTTTGTATTTTCAAGTATCCAGTGTGTACCAATTATTTCCTTCTCCTTATGCATTTTTCAGTTGCTCGGTATGCACTAAAAAACAAAATCGACATTTTATCGTGCCCTCCACCCAGTTCAAGATTCTCTCCGGCCAGTCCGAATTGACAACTTACACCTTTGGAACACACAACGCGAAGCACACGTTTTGCTCCAAGTGTGGAGTCCAGAGTTTCTATACTCCTCGCTCAGATTCAAATTCAGTCGGTAATGTGTATTGTATTATGCATTTTCGTTACTTTATGGAAACTTTAAAAGTTGTGCATTTAAGGAAATAACGTTAATTTGCACTTCATTCATTGTTTTAGCCATAATGCCACACTGTGTTGATGGCCCATTACCGTTGAAGTACTTTATTGACCAGTTCGACGGACAAAATTGGGAAGACGCCATTCTGAAAAGCAATAAAGCAAAGGAACAAATTGAAAATGATGTATTTTTCTGCGGCGATTTTAAATAAAGACAACACAATTAAGGTCGGACAATACAGAAGTTTGCTTTCGTAATATGCATTCAATTTTGAAATTAAATTATTTTTCGAGAATGAAAACAAGTCATTCGGAACGGTGTAATTTGTCAAAAAATATATTGCAAACAAACGTTGCATTTTATTTTATTCCCGTTTAACATGTATATGATATATTTCATATTTCTGCATCCGTTCGATTTCCATCCACTCTCCCACGCACACACTAATTTTCACGATAAATTAAAACATTCCACAGGATTTACACGAGTGAATAAAAAATCTCGATCAATAACAACAAATGCCAGGCACAATTATTAAAAACACTAGCAAAGAAAAAACGATTTTTTAAAAATAATGACTTGAAAATTGCTATATCCCTAAAATTAGTAATAATCTAAAGTTCGTCTTTCTCATCATTGGATGAGGCTCCACCACCTCCAGCATCTCCCTGTTGGTAAAGCTTGGCAATGATGGGTTGGACAATGCTCTCTAACTCCTGCTTTTGTTTCTTGAAATCCCCGGTATCAGCATCAGAGCTGCTCTCGAGCCATTTGATAGACTCTTCGACAGCCTCTTCGATCTTTGCCTTATCGTCGTCCAACAATTTGGCACCCAGCTTGTCCTTATCCGCGATCTGGTTCTTCAACGAGTAAGCGTACGACTCTAGCTCGTGCCTCGCTTCCACACGCTCCTTCACCTTACTGTCGTCGTTCGCAAACTGTTCCGCTTCCTACAATTTAACAAAAGTACAACTTATCTTCATATTCTCTAAGAAAACGTGAAAATCTGATGATAACATTTAAAATTGTTATGCTGACCTTGATCATCCTCTCGATATCATCAGGAGTGAGCCTATTCTGGTCGTTGGTGATGGTAATTTTCTCCTTATTTCCAGTTCCCTTGTCCTCAGCACTGACCTGGAGAATCCCGTTGGCGTCAATCTCGAAGGAGACTTCGATTTGGGGAACTCCTCTGGGACCAGGGGGAATGCCGGTGAGGTCGAACTTTCCGAGAAGATGGTTGTCCTTGGTCATGGGTCTCTCTCCTTCATAAACCTGGATGGTGACGGCCTGCTGGTTGTCGGAAGCGGTGGAGAAGATTTGAGATTTCTTGGTGGGAATGACGGTGTTTCTGGGAATGAGTTTAGTCATTACTCCACCCACAGTCTCGATGCCCATCGTCAGCGGATTCACATCCAACAACAACACGTCTACGTCTGCAGTGTTCTGTCCCGACAACACGCCTAACCAAACGAACAAACAAATTCATTAATACACTTATAATAATTGGTATTCGTAGTGGTAGGTTGTACATACCAGCTTGAACAGCAGCGCCGTAAGCGACAGCCTCATCAGGGTTGATTCCTCTGGAAGGTTCTTTTCCGTCAAAGAACTCCTTGACCAGCTGCTGGACCTTGGGAATCCTAGTGCTTCCACCAACAAGCACGATCTCGTCAACGTCCTTCTTCTTCATGTCGGCATCCTCAAGTACCTTCTGAACGGGTTTCATGGTGCGCCTAAACAAGTCCAGGTTGAGCTCTTCGAACTTGGCTCTGGTGAGAGGTTCGCTGAAGTCCTCGCCTTCGAAAAAGCTTTCAATTTCGATCCTGGTCTGATGAGCGGAGCTGAGAGTCCTCTTTGCTTTCTCCACCTCTCTCCTAAGCTTCTGGACAGCCCTAAAACGGTTATAATTAGTTGTGCTTAATACGTGTCACATGTCATGGGTCATTCCGTCATAACATAACGTAGGATGTCTCTGCAACGTGTGCACAACTCACCTATTATCATTCCTGACATCCTTCCCCGTTTTTTTCTTGTACAGCTTGATGAAGTAGTCCATGACACGCTGGTCAAAGTCTTCACCTCCAAGATGAGTATCTCCGTTGGTGGCGACTACCTCAAACACACCATTATCGATGGTGAGAAGGGAAACGTCGAAAGTTCCACCACCAAGATCGAAAACGAGGACATTCTTTTCCCCTTCCTTCTTATCGAGACCATACGCGATAGCGGCGGCAGTGGGCTCGTTGATGATTCTCATCACGTTCAGTCCAGCGATGGTTCCAGCGTCCTTTGTCGCTTGTCTTTGTGCGTCGTTGAAGTAGGCTGGCACTGTAACCACCGCGTGAGTGACCTTCGTTCCCAGGTAAGCTTCCGCCGTCTCCTTCATCTTCACTAACACCATCGCGGATATCTCCTCTGGAGTGAATGTCGTTTGACCCTGTGCCGTGGCCACCTACACCACACATGAGCAATAATTATTAAACAACGTTCGGAATCATTACACTCTAATCGTACGTATGTAATTGTAAAAAGCATGTACCTGAATGTGTGGTTTAGAGTTTTTCTTGATGACCTTAAAGGGGAAGAGTTTGACATCACTCTGGACGGTGGGGTCTTCCCACTCCCTGCCGATTAGCCGTTTGGCGTCGAATATAGTGTTCTCCGGATTTGAGGTGAGCTGGTTCTTGGCAGCGTCTCCGATGAGACGCTCCCCGTCAGCCGCGAATGCAACATAAGACGGCGTGATACGATTACCCTGGTCATTTGCGATGATCTCTACACGTCCGTTCTTGAACACACCAACGCTGCAAACCACGATTTCAAGCAATTAACAAACAATTAATTAATAATTAAACAATAATCTGATTTACAATTAGTTATATGGATTTTATGCTTACCATGAGTACGTGGTTCCCAGATCGATCCCGATGACAGTTCCAAAGTCTGGTTTCTTAGCCTCATCCGCAAAAATGCCCTGGCCAGCAAAGAACGCGACCAGGAGCAGGAGGAACGACCAATGAATCGCTTTATTCATTTTCCACTAGTTTAATTAACTTTCAATTGGAAATTTGTACAAATTACGGAATCTTGTGTTTGTACACAAGAATATATTTTCATGAAGTTCTGGAGAAGGAGTAGTATGTAGTCGTAGGAGTGGGAGAAGAAAGACTGAAGACACGCATGTCGTTTCACAGATTTTATCCCATGCAAAATCCACGTAAGGTTTACTACTCTTCGTCAGCTTAACTCTTAAATCTAGTTTCCATTACGTGTACGTGTACGTACAGTAAGTATGCAATGCAGCACAAATGTACATCACTCTGCTCTGCTGCACGCAACTATTGATCATTTTGCATCAGCAGCAGAGAGGGACTTGGTGAAATATATATATGGAACAAGTGGAGCACGGATATTTGTGGTGTTGTTGGTCTATATGATGATCAGTCCGTCGTTGGTTACGATTTTCCTACGTGGCATTTTACCAGAATATGTATTTGTTAGTTCCTTAGTTAGTGGGATTAGGCAATCGTGATTTAATTACTGTGGATCTAGTAAGGCAGCATCAATATATTTTCCATAATGTTCATTCAAATGCAGTCCTGGCAAGGCAAGTTTTTTATTCGCTCCTCATGTAAGTAATGTCCTACATTAGAGCACTACGATCGTAACTTTTCCCAAGCAAAGCAGCCTACTCCTTACTAGACACTTGTTATCGTTTACGGAGAACAACTTAAATTCGTTGTATCGGCTTTTGAGGATCTTGCAAAAAAGAAGAAACTATCCATTTTATGTCAACGCTGGTCATGCATCGAAGTTCGACCTGGAATGAGAAATGCTCATTCAAATGATGAAATGGAGAAATGAATCTGATGTTATAACTGCATGAGTCTGGATGCTTTTACCAATTTGTATATATCTATAAACATGCTTTGGAGCAAGAATCCTTAAAACTTATAATTATATTTGCTGGCAAGCCGAGGAAATTCCAAGAACCTCAATAAACCGTCATACTATTAAAGCAGCAGGAAAACGAAGTTATCCCAGTAACGAAGTCTCCACCGATGTTATTAACGCACTGAAACCAGTCGACATCTCGACGGTCTTTGATTTCTTTAGAAACTCGATAATGACCTGCCCATTACCTCTGGAAACGGATGATAATGAGATGAATGAAGAACTACAAGTCATGAGCTGTGAAAAACTCAAATGGAGCTGGCACTTACTTAAGCCATGTCATATCTAAAGCTTCCTTCACCCGATTCAGTTTGCTTTGATGCCTTTTGTATCCCATTGCCTATTTCACACACTCATTCATTGCAATCTCAGTATCCAAACAAAAGCATCGTACGCAAAATATAAAAATAATTATGAACAAACATAAGCTTACAATAATGCCAGTAACTAAAATATAAAAATGGTTTTCGTTGTTTTGTAAACATGTACAGAACAATTCAGGTTTCAGGTCCCTTATGATTTATGATTTTTTCCATGAATTGTTCTCAGCAGCATTGTAACTCCTCTGTAATTCAACAAAACTGTTGGTAAAAGCTGGTCAAAGGATAATTAGTGAGGCACAAAGTACAAGGCATCAAATTATAATAATGATGATATATATCCTCTTTGGTTAAAAGTAAAATGACGGTCATGTATACCGTTCTGATAAGTTGAAAGGAAACCAGAGAAACTCTTTTCAATAGGACGGTTTTACTTATATTTAGACATTGGCATTGTCAACAAAAATGAACATTGCGTTAAGCCCACGATTACACAAAACCATCGTGTAACTAACAATATCTCCCTCAACAGCCTCTATTTTACAATACCATCTAAGCGAAGTAGTTCATTTATGGATTCACAAACCGAGAGCTTTTTTTATTGGCACCACAGTAAAGGTGAATTGGTGACTGGGAAAGCAATGCAATGCAATTTTTGGTTCACAACTCAATTTCCTTCAAAACTCAAAACCTGGTTATCCTCGCCGTACCTAAAGACTCGGCTTTCACTCTGAGATTTTTAGCGTGATACAGAATTGTCCGCATCTTAACCGTTATTCCTACCAAACTGAATTTCAAGTGCTTTCACACTCTCCCCGAAAGCTTTCACCTCCGGACTTGCTTCTAGTCCAAATCTTTACGCTTTTTCGGCTTACTGCAATAATATGCTGAAGAGGCTCTAGTTACTTTAGTACGTTATTCCTATTTTTGCGAATGTGCAGATCAGTTCAGTAACATTCAAAGTACTTTGCAAATTCTCGCTTGAGATTAATAAAACTAACTCCGCTTTAAATAGTAAACATGAGCGTTTTCACTTTTTACTATGTTTACTTACTAATAGGCATGTGGTCGACTCCAGTTTCTTGTAACCGACATGGACTTTGGGGAGACGTTAGCCTGTCATGTTCGGAGATTTTATTGGGGAGGGAGTCTATTGATAATAATATGCACCAGCGAGAGGGTTTGCCAAAATGGCCGCGTGCCACAGTGACTCTGTCTGCTGCAGAAAGACGAATTTATCTGAATTGTAAGGCATCATATCCGGTTGAGTTCTTCCCAGAGTCGGGATCATTGGTAAGTATTCAGGACTTCAGGATCATGAAATGTCGGAATGAGGTATTAAAAATTATTAATAAAAACTAAAGTATGCATTTCTATTTTAGAATGAGAAGTATGCCAATCAAATTGCCAACAATTTGAACATTATGTACCACCCTGAGGCTAAGGTTTACTCAATACGGACTTACATTGAGTTTACATCTGGGGAGTCATTTACGGTGGTTACAACGTGTAAGCCAACCTGCGTTGGGTTCCTCTATTCGGAAAGGATAACTTTTGGGAGGAGCAATGACTATGGATTTATTGCTGACTGTGTCACGATTCCGTCACACACGGCTTTGACAACTGATGCAGTGACTGATGTCACCAGTGTAACAATTGTGGAGCCGGCACCGGGTACAACAACGCAGCAGCCACAACAAGGTGGGCAAATTGTTCAAACCTGTGCATTTTATTTACAATTTACGCACAATTTAAAATTTCAGAGAACGCGAAAATTCCAGCACCTAAAAAAGTGGCAATTGTCGTGGTGGCTATTTGCATGCTCGGACTTTCATTCATCTACGGTTTTGTCATGGGCTGGGGTTGTTCATTAGTAAACGAAGACGAAGGTCACCCCTACAAGCAAATACCCGAGGATTCGACTATTGCTATTGACGGTGAAAGCAGCAAAGGTGAAGATATGGTCACATTAGTTTAAGTGGCCCTAATTGTCGGTTCAACGGCATGAGAAAATTATGGAAAAGTCCGGTACATCTTGGAACCTATTTAATTAACCTAATTCATATGTATGTGAAGATACTTATTTCACTGGTTAGTGCAAGAATCGTCAATAAAAATAAACCTGACGATTCAGCTAAATCTGTACGTATTATGTTTACTATTGCGGAAATCCCAATTCTACAAATACTACAACTAAAGTACTAGATATTTACATAAAGTGGAAATGATACTAGGACTTGAAACTTGGAATGCAAATAAAAAATTAAAATACGAGATCACATCTGTTGGTCTCATTCGTACCACGTACACTCAATTATAATTGAAGCTGAACTGAAGAGCAATATTAATATTGAAGAATTAAACATTTCAATCAATTCAAAACAGGCTTGACGTACAGGGATGTAGCATGAAAATCGATTTCAAACAATTTATGATTTTGGAAGTCCGTAAAAATTCAAGTATTTAGATTGAATGAAACCATTGAAGACAGATATATTCGCATGATTTTTGGCCGGTAGTATTGTATCATGGGCAATATGTTTAATAAGCGGAGCGCCTTTCGTACCAGGAAATGTAAATATTACCGTTAACTTCAACATTTTATTTATTTATATGGGCGAGTTTATAAACCAATACAGGAACTTAACAGGTTAAATTAAATTGAAAATAAGAATGTAGATAATATTGAATATAATGAACCAATACATATCAAAAGCGCATGATTCACAAAATACTACCTATATAAAATGTATAACACTACGTAGGTTATTCGTTTAGAGAAAACACTTTTTTTATACATACCTATGCATGTTAAGAAGATAAGCTATAAAAGCTAACAATTTAATTTACGTATGCATATTAAGTCATACAACAGGCAAAATTCAATTACACAGTTCACCGGAACCAATGGACCCGCCTCGGCCGCGTGGCAAGCTACCTGAAACAGTAAGAGAGATAAGCGTTAATTCAAAAACCTTGTAGCCTTGTAGCAACTACAAAATGAACTAATCGTAAGTATTACAACCAAGCAATATTTTAAAACAAACCTCAGCTAAAGCTGATTTATGATATGACATATGAGCACTCCTCTAACATCCGAATTGTGTGATCTGTATCCCTCATAACGTCATGTCTACACTTCAAGATGGCAAACACCATTCCAGTCGGGTCATCGGTAAAGAGGGACGTCATGCCGAGGTCAGCTTTGTACATGGGTAGCACAAATCCAGTTCTTGTCATTTTATTCTTGTCAAATGCCTCATTTTCCTTTTCCGTCCATGGTTTCAACATTAGTCCCAGAAAACGGGAGAATGCCTTTTGCTCTTCCATTGACTCATAAAATAGGTTTCCGGATGCAATGAGGTACGGAGCCAGTGTATCCTCGCCAAGAATAGTACCCCTCGAACCAATTGGTAGTTGAAGTTGACGAGTATTCGCCAATGTGCTCTGCCCCTCCAATCTCCTCCCGGAAAACATGTGCAACACTACCTTTGCAGACGGGGGGTCGACTCCATTCGGGTTTCGAAAATATGGCATCAGTTCATTAGCCTCAAACTGGCTAATGAGCAGTATCTGGCTTTGTCCTGTATCCTTCGAGTATGACGATAGAATGTACGACATGGGTCGGAGGAAGCTGTCCAGTTTATCTCCTGCTCGACTTACGATTACTCGCGTGGAATCCTCTGTTGCGAAACCTTGTTCACCCCAAAATTCACTCTGAATTTTGCACCAAAATGTTGAATTCTGGAAGATGTCCCCTAAGCGAACAATTCCGTGCTGCTCTTGGTTCTTTACAGCTAATTTGCCTCCATTTAATACAAAAGAAATGACATCTTGGTGCAAACTTGGTTTTAACGGAGTTTCTTGTGGAGGTCTCTCGACCTCTTCTTGTACTTCCGGCTCCGGCTCCAACTCCTTTTCTTGCTCTTCTTCCAGTAGACTGTGGTAGAATGACACATTGGGAATGTGCACTTTGCATTTTTCTGTTATGGTATTTTCCAAACGTCGCAGTGACCTGCTCACATTCTCGGGTAACTCAGACTGTGTTTCCGTTCCTGACAACTTTTTTGTAATTTTAGAAAATCCTCGGGGTATTATGTCCACCACGCGTTGCTTCGTGTGGTAGACGCCATAAACGTCCTTTAAAGTCAGGATTTCCATATCTTCACATTGCTTGGCTAAAGCATTTCCGGTTTTGTCTAACTTGTCCGATTGTAAGTACAAGTCGTCAGCAGCTAATTTCTGTGCATAATTCCGTCCAGAATCTGCCCAGTAAGGTAAACTATCTTTTTCAAATTGCTGACTGTTGTTGCACACCCATTTCAAAATGTCGTCGACAGATATCACTTCAGAGTCACATAGCATTTCATGAGAGGCCTTCATCTCTAAAATTTTATTTTGTACTTCATGGGATAAATAGAAGTGGACGGATTGGCCCTTTCCAAGTTTTCTCATCCTCATGCATGCCTGCATCAGCTTGTCTCTCCGCATTCGACTCCCAACAGTGACGCAAGCCTTGAAATTGGTTGGGAACTTGAGGTCTGTTCCTCGGGTGTGTTGGTCATCCAGGTAAACAGCACACTTGTCCATTCTATCTCTGTATGGTGAAAGTTTTAAAGGCACGTCTGGATTCTTCTTCAAAGCTTTTGATACTCGCAGTTTAATTACCAGATCATTGTTGTCAGTAAAGTAAACCACTCCTTCCAGAGAGTGGTCCAAATCAAGCCATAGCTGAGCAATCTGCTCGTTTCCAAGTTCCAGCATTAGTGCGCCGGCATCAATCAGGATTCTTAGGTTATCCTCCTTCATGAGTTCGAGTACCTCTGAACATTTCGCTCCCATTTTCAGAGTTCGTTTATACATATTTTCAGGTTGTCTCAATGTGCCTTCCAACTGGATATTTGTGTCCTTCAGCTCCTCTAAGTCTTCTTGGCTGATGTTTGCTGGGAGTAAAAGGCTGGAGTCATTTGTTCCGCTGAAACCAGTTGTGGGATGAGCACACCTTTCATAGCACAGGTCCCAAGCATTTGTGACAATTTTCCCAGGGAATTGCTTTGACTCTTTCGGGTAAACGACGTTCTCTAACCAAAAGTCAATGACTGCAGTGTGATTCTTGAGTTGAGGATAAAGATGTTTGGTCCATTGTTCATAATCCATGAGATTGATTGTTCGATAGTTTTTGATAGAGTCGTCAACTTGTTTTCCATCTGGGATCCCTTTGATCCAAGTATTATAAAGTGCTTCCGACCCCGTCAATGTTTTCAATAGTTCAAAACATTTCTTCAGTTGCTTTTCATTTACCCCGGAGTAGTAGTAACTTAGCTGGGTTAGTACAATCGCCATGTCCGGATGTCCAAATTCGGTTCGTTCTGCGGCCACATCTTTGGCTCGAAATGGAACAGCCATTAATTTTGTGCTATTTTCATTTGTATTTACTCCATACTCCACCCTCCATCGTTTGGTCAGAGCTGTGTAGAGGATACCGCTACGTAGGAACCCAGAGAGCAACAGAAGGGTTTGCTTCTTTTCTTCATTCACAAAGGAAGATGCCAATACAGCTTCGTGATTTGCCTGAGAAATGTCTTCATTCACCAAAAACTCTCGAATCAGTTCCTTTTCAACCGTGTTAAGAACCCCACCAATAAAATTGCCTTTACCTTCGAGAATAGCGTCGGCCACCCACTTGTACAAATCCTGCTTGCATACATCACTCAAGATTCTGAAATGGGTGAACTGCTCCGGGTTGAGGAGTGCATCTGCTGTATTAAACTCAATCGCATTTTGTCCATACTTGTCAAATAGTATAGATGCAATTGGTCGTAGGAGTTGGAGGAGTTTCTGACAAACCCTCCATCGCATGTTGCCACCATCGATTTTGAGTTGCTTGCCTGTTGTGTAGATGAGCTGATATTTTACGCTGTAAATTTCATCGCTTTCATCCACAATATCCCGTACATGTGCTCGCAGCCATTCCTCAATTTCAAACAATCTCTTTGCTTCACTAGCCTTTCCAAGGAGAAAGCTGTTGTATGCCATGAGACGGAAAGAGAGTCGATATTCAGGCAGGGTTATGATAACTCCCTTCAATCTACGGCATTCCTCATAAGTGGCTTCTATTTGAGTCAGGCATTTTCGGATATCAAGGCTACGGTTACATGGGACTGTATACACTCTTCTGTTGAGGAGACCTCCGATGGTAAACGTCAGCAAATTTTGGTTGGTGGCGAAAATGGAGTTCAGCACGGTCACTCGGCAGAGCATTTCTTCAGTTGGCAGTGAAGTCACAATCATGGGCACAATGACGGATGTCTTTCCTTCCCCCATGTTCAGCTGCATCACCCCATTCTTAACATTTCTTCCAGTTATGATTACTCCCTTCAAACTACGGCATTCTTCATATGTGGCTTCTATTTGAGTGAGGCATTTTCGAATTTTAAGATCCCGACGGCACGGCACCGTGTAAACTCTTCGGTTGAGGAGACCTCCAATGGTAAACGTCAACAAATTTTGATTCGTTGTGAAAATGGAATTTAGCACGGTCACTCGGCAAAGCATTTCTTCATTCGGCAGCGCGGCTACAATCATCGGTACAATTACAGATGTCTTCCCCGCCCCCATGTTCAACTGCATCACCCCATTCTTCACGGCTCTCCCCTTCATTGTCATCATGTGACGCGCAACTCGAACCTGGACGGGCCTTATGGTGATATCTAAATCGAGTTCAAGTAGGAGCCACTCGGGGTACTTCAAAGGTGACCAGTTTTCACAAGGGCGACTAGCCCTTTCTCGGCCCAGCTCCACTGTAAACATGTCCACCTTGTTTGGTGTCTCCTCATAATTAATGATCCGGTTTAGCCGCATGATTCTACTGTACAAAACCGCAAGAGCTCCGGTGAAGTTGACGAGATAGTAGTTTGGGTGATTTTTTGTTTTGCTACATTTCGAATGTATCACTTCCTTTGTCAACAGTTCCCTTTGTAGAGCTACTGGCGCTACTCGAAGAGTAATCCCTGCTTTGTACAACGCTTTTGACAGCTCGTTCCTCTGAACAAAGTTTTCCAAGCTTGTGCCAAATTTCTCTGTGAGTGACAAGAGCGAATTTCTTTCTTCCACGGCTTCTTTGCCTTCTGTGCCCAATGTCGGTTGGTTTCTGAAAATCTGAAACGCTTCCTCCACCGCCATGTTTACTTGGTCCATTTCTGCCTCATCCGATTCCCAGTGTTGAAGCAGGCTAGATTCATCCGTGTCATCCATGTCGCGCCTGACGCCAGTATTGTAGTAGAAAAGCCGATGGTCCAGAGTAGATCCAACCAGATTTCTAACTTGTAATGTGCCTTGTCCCACTGCTAGTTTTAAATTGGTTTCTACTTCATCCACAAACAAGGTCAGCTTTCGATTATTATGCCAAAATGCAAACTTGAAGTTTAGCGGCTCCATAACCTTATCAGGACTCAAACGCGTTCCAGCCACGATCCTTCGCACATGCTCCATAGTGAACTCAAGCGTTTGTGGCCAATATGCAAATATAGCGTTAACCGCAGTGTTCACTTGGTTTTCTACTTCGCTGTTGTATGTCAGTTTTGCTTCTAAATATTCCCTATGCGTTTTAAAGTCATATTGACTTTTCTGAAAGGCTGAGCCAGAATTCCTTAAAATGCTTAGAACCTCTTCCTTCACAAAGTTGTCCGACGTAGGAGTGAAGTGACGTTTAGAAGCAAGTGGTTGGGGATACGTATTGTCGTACATCGCTAATTGCGAAATATTGTGCAAATTTATGAGCTGATCCTTAGAACGCCTGTTAGAATACAATATCGCTCCCAGAATCAATGTAAACTCGTGCTCCTTCCTCTTGTCCATCGCCAAAGCCGTAAAGTCGGAGCCAGTGGTCCCTTAAATCAAGGTGAAACCAGTCATTTAGCATCCCGCCGCTTATATCGTCTGTTGATTCAGCTGGCAGCAGTTTGGGTGTCTTGAGGAAAGTTGAAATGGATTCCATGTTGGGGTTCTGAACTGCTCTGGAATTCATTCTTAAATCTGCCAGTAAGGTACAATCCTCGGAACAATTATGTTCCAACGGTATTTTCCCGCTTTCCGAGCCCAATAATCGCTTGAGATACATGTCATTAACGTGCGCCAAGCCATTGTATAAATTGTGATATTTGTGATATCCCCTCAACCGTAGCTCTTGATCCGAGTGTGAGTTTGCTAGGCTTTGATCATTTTTCAAATTCGGGAAAAGACCTTGCAGCCGGGCACCATCGTTTGTGAGCTCCCGCAAAAGAATCTCGTATCCATCGTACGCTGCATAAGCATTATTTTCTAATCCCAATTGGCCAGACTGTACTTTCCATTCCCTTGATATGAGCTGGATGGTACTTGCGTTGGGGAGAAAGTGCAGCGATCATGCGGATTGTGTGCAAACACTCTGCATCATACGGGGAGCAAGACCATGTAAATCCCGATTGAAGGATCCACATTGCCATTTCAGTTCCAGTTAGCTTGGTGAATGGATCAGGAAGTGGGGAGGATGTAAACGCGTGAAGTGCAGCAAGGTACAACCACGCTGATTTGTCGCTGCTGGCTTTTAATCTGCGTAAAGTTTGGTCTAGTTCGTAGGCGAAATAAGGGGGCTTCCTAAGCTTACCAGAAACCTCCACTCGTTGATGTGAGTTGGAACATAAAATCCTGTCCGAAGTGCATTTAATACTTTCCGTGTGTGAAATTATGAAGAGTCTCTTGTGTCCCGATGGTTCGGCAATGGTGTCCTTTTGAAGCAAAATGCCGCTTTGGAGTCCCACGAGTGTTTCCATATTTTGATCGCTGGCAATGTAAAAGTCCGGGTAGTTGCCACTGTACAGCCTCCCATTTTTCAGTTCAAATGACAAATTGAGTCTTCTCAGAGTTGCAATTACAACCGCATTCTCATCATCTATGAGCACATCAATGTACTCTTTGTCTTCTAATTTAGCCAGCCGCTGCGTGATTTCACGAAATTGACCTGATTGTACTGATGCAAAGAGTTTAGTACTTTGGATACATTTTAGCTTCATATTGCCATTTTCCCTGTCAGGTGGAATATACAGTTTGTAATCTGGACTACTCTGGACAGTGGCGTCTGTCGCTGATACCTTGTAAAAATATACTTCCTTGTTGCGGGAATCATACCAGTGAATGAAATCAGCCATTAAATGGTTGGATATTTGCTTGCGGAAAATTTCGGGGGGCAAGAGCTCCAACTGGTGGTCAGAGTCAGAATCTACTTGTCGAATTACAAGTAGCCCTTTGGGCGACCTGAAGAATTCGTAATGGTGATCCAGGTATTTATCCTTTGTTCGGAAAGTTAGCAAGTCCCTCTGCACCATAAATGTGGAGGCACGGAAAAATCTTTTGA
>JAANSN010002583.1:0-23121 GCA_036850665.1 Dicranocentrus wangi
AATGGATACGTATAACTACTGTGTTATCAAGTGGGAGCTTATTCAGCTTATATAGTCTTGTATTTACAACACGTTTAGCCCATAATTTCTGAAAATTTCTCTTGTTTTCCATTTTTTTTATTTTTGCATTGCAATTTAAGGTGCGACCACATTTAGAAACAGTGCACCACCAAGGTGTGGCCTAGGAACACTGTTTTTTCTTAATCGTTTCATAGGAAAAGTGACAAGGTTTTGTTCACTGACGACGGGTTTATGGGAACGGAATGGGTGTCAGGACACTCACAATCTACAATTATAGTAGGATGCCGAAGGAGAGAGAGAGAGAAAAAAAATGTTTGAATCGGTGATTGTAGTACATATATACAATGAGATCGCTGAAAAAATGCTAGTCTTTTTTCCACGAAATGGAATGAAATTAGCGTTGCGTGTGGAAAATCAGTAGACCAAAAAGAAATCATAGCTTTTCCGCCTCCTAACCCCTTCTCTCTAAACAAGTACCCTTTTTAAGTGATAAAAATCTTGTAAAATCAAAAGGCCCTATTTGAAAACACCAATTACAAAATCCACCCAGATGTCGGCCTCCCTCCAAAATGGTATATTATAATCAGCAAACATTTTTTTTTTGTTTAACCCTTTAATCCCTGCTTCCGAAGGTACTTGAACGTTTGACCACATACATCCGTCCATTTTTTTTTACTGAAATTAGAAAAAACTGAACCAGATCAGTATGGTTGATTCTTCCTTCTTGTTTCATTACTGTAACCCCTTTACGGTTTCCAAAGAAGTACACAAGTCCGCCGGAGCGACAAACGGAGACAGAAAAAGTTTTTTGGAGAAATTATTATGGGATTGTTATTATAATGTTTTCCACTTGTGGGCATGTTTTTTCTGTCTAGCCCGTATCAAATTTGAAACGTGAGAAAGTCATCCCTCGTGACTCACATGGTGACAACACGGAAAGTAAAGTCGTGGTAACAAAGAAATAATGGATTTACTGGATTTAGATTGTGTATCAACAAGAGGAGCTCAATTCCAAACACGAGATTCTTCTAATCCGGAAAACAAGATTTTCTTTTTCCAGAGCACAATAATTTGTTCTTTTTGGAAAAAGACAAAAAAGGAGAAAAACGTATACTTTTTCATGGTAGTAGTGATATGATGCTGGATGGATGGATGCGTGCATTACCCATGATTTTGATTCCTCCGACTGATATATAAACTTCTTATGTATACATGCACATAATAGTGTCCAACATTGCGTAGAAAGATTTTTCTTTTAAAAAAACAGGATGAATTATCTTGATCACTTTATCATTTTAATGTACTCCTGCTGAGTTTCATATGAACAGTTTAACAATGTGTGGGCTTACAATTTACAACCGTTCACCAGAAATCTCTCGTTTTTTCCCTTCCCGTTGTTGGATTTATTTGCTCATTGCGTGTGCACACAGACACACACACACACACACTGCACTACACACTACATGATATCATATCACAAAATCCCTTTATACTTGATTTCATACACGTTCCGCCAGACAGGACAGGAGTAATATACTCTTCTGACTCTCTGACTGAAGAAGAAAAAAAAACAGCAGATGGTTTATCCATGTGCATGAATGAGAATTAAACCACAAGGGGAGATATATGTATATATATATTTTTTTTGTGCATAAACAAACCCTTCTCCTCCTGATAACCTTCGTCTCTGTGTGCTATCGTTGCATTCGCGTCAAGGAGGATGACTAAAAGGATTTTCTGAATAAGAAGAAAAGGTGACTTATATCATATTCGAGGTAAAAGTGCGAACGTGAATATATTACAATGGATTTCCAACACGAACCCACAAAAGAGCAAACAATGGAGACGGGGAGATATAGATCAGGAAGTCGGTAATCTGCTTTGCTCCCTTGCTAAAAAATATACATCATTATGCAGAGCATGTACACACACACACAGACACAGAGTATAAAGGATTGTGTCCACCACGCCAAAAAAAGAGATGACTCATTGCAGCCATGCATCGCACCGATTCACGTGCGGTGCGGTACTTTGCATAATATACATACATATTCGCATTGGCAAAAGAGTTGCAAGTTGCAACACTCGATCGCGTAACTAACTTGAGGGAATTGCGACATGGACTCACTTTAGAGTTTTAAACATATTTTAAGGGAGAAAACAGGTTTAAAAAACATTTCAAAGGGTGATAGTGCATTTTACACGATCCGGACTGTGGTGATAGTGATCCGCCTGTGATGGAAGCTAGCTAGCTGGTGCCGGGAAGAGTCGCACGAGGTGAATGTGAACTCGTGGTTTATATGTCCAATGGCAATATGACAAGCCCCTGAGTATGTCAAAATATTTCCTCATCTCCTGTCATCATCATCATCATCATCATCACCACTATCCTCCTCCTCCTCCTCCACCACCACCACCTCACTTGAATTGCAAAAACAACACAAGCTCATTTTTTTATTAAGCTAAAATAACAAAAAAAGCGCAATGTGAAAGGTATATGGGTGCATCACATTTTTCCTAGAACTCCTTCCAACCTTCTTTACATTTATGCACACAACTCGGTTATAAAGCAATTTCGCTGATGATGATCATGAATAAATAGTGCCAAGCCCTTTTTTTCCTGGTGAGGAAACAAAGTGGTGGAGGGGTAAAGGGGCGCAGAATGATACAAAACGACCAACTGGAAAATTAACACGGCTGAGCTGAGAGCTGAGCCAAAAAAATGCATGCAGTTGTTGCTAGTGTGCTCAACGGAAAGCCAACAATTTTTTTATATTTTTCTCAATTTATGCGCATCAAAGGATTCGAGGAAACAATCAAAATTTTATTATCAAATCAAACATCTCTCGTATCAAATTATACTTTTCCTTGTTTTTATCGCAGCGCTTTATACAGGCCCAGAAAAAACGAGAAAAACGAAAACATGAAGAGATTCATCGTGTGATGTTATGTTAGTCACAAAAATTAAAATCATTTTTATCAGCCTAGTACAGTCGGAGGACGGGATTATCATTTTTGTAGAAACCAACTTGACGTCGATGTCACCGTGGTGGCACTACAATAATTCATTTTCCATTATGCTAAGCCTCATTTAGTTGGGACTTGGCGTATGCAAAATGGGAATTTAGGGTGCGATAAATCCTCATAAATATTTTAAACAGACAAGTTCAATATTCTTTGTGTTTACTCAGTGTAAAAGAGCGCCGTTAGACTTTAGTCTCTACTAAAGTGTATAAAGTTATACAAGTCCCACATTTCACAAGCCTATTTCAAACATTTCACCATAATCTCCTTCCTTTTTGCGTAATGTATCACAAATTCGTTTCCCTCAGCTGGAAAAAAATCGAGACTCTGGCGAAAAAGGAAAGTAAAAAACTTTTCTTTCTGAATAATATGTCTGGTTGACAAATTATCGCTGAGCAAAGTCGACCAGAAAACATGTCGTATGTTTGTTAGCTGTTTCCTCTCGTTTCTCTATCTCCCAGAGCTACAATGCATAATATGCCATCACTTCTTCTCGCGGGGACACGTGCACTATGCAAATTTTTTTAGAATGCTAAGCAGCAAAAAAATGTATATGCAAAAAATGTTTGGGATACAAGCTATGGAAATTTGTGAACTTTTTTTCTGAAAAAAAATGGTAAACTAGCCCAAATTCTTTGTTTACGCACAATGAATGTCCTCGCGGAATGAAAAGTGCATGCAATAAATAATGGTGGAAAAGGAGACAAAAAATAATTTATTTAAAAAAAATATTTTTTGTCGCTAGTGGCGCATCATTGTAACGTAAACTCACTCAATCACTAGCAATAGTCAAACCTTATTACTTACGTCCTGATTTTCTCCTTCTTCATCATCTTGTTCTCCTTTTTTGAAAAAAGGAATTCAGGGATAAACTGGTGGTGGTGGTGATATCACAAATCATCAAATTTTTACTGTCAGAATCCCAACTGTCGGTCATTTATTTAATAACCTCTTTCCATTCCCATTCATCACAGAGAAGCCACAAAGCTACCATACGTTTTTTGTAAGGGATACTTTTGAAATGGATTGCGGATTGCTCAACGTGGCCCATAACGCAAAATGCAACGCAACGCAACGCAAAATTATTATAACATGTTTTTAAAACAGTGGGGAGTGTCTCGCACGCATGATTTGATAGAGTGTTATAGAAAAATTAAGCAGAGGGAAGCGGACTCAAAGGCGTGTCTATCTCTCACCTTTTTGCAATCCATCAAATTAAAAGTTTCCCCTTGATAAACAATGCTGCTAAACTGTATATTCAATTGCAAAACGCAAGAAGACAAGACAACCCATATTATGCCAATTATGATAAATAGGACTTTTTTTGCAGATGAGACAAACTGATGGTTAATTTCACACATTTTTTTTGTGTGTACGCACTATACGCACTTCGAACGCATCCCATGGTAATCCTAATATCTTCATCATCCATCATTAAATTCACTTGACCCCGTGCGACTCTCCTCTGTCTGACAACCATGTAATAATGGTAGAGTACACGTAACAGGTAACTGCTTACGCATGCCCATTATCGCCGCCGCCACCAACAAATCACCTCTAAAGGTGATCAATATTATGCAGGAGTGCTTCTGAAATGTGGTAAATGTGACATTTTGTTTTGACAACGTGTTCACTCTCGCACGCACTCACGCACACGCAAGCCCTCAAATAAATCCCAGCGTGACAAACCCAACATTTATATTTGAATATAATGAATACATTAACAAGATGAAATTCCACTTGTGTGTGTGTGCGCGCAAAGTCTCTCACTTTTTTGCTGAGAATGCGGCGACGACGGAGGAGAGTGAAAGCATGCTTGACAACCATGCCTTTTAACTTCCTGCACCATTGCAAATTCCTCGAGAAATCGGCAATTTGCACATTTCAGCCGTAATACAAAAAAACGCTACGCTATAGTAAATCTCCCGGTCCTTCATAGAAAAATATGTTATGTAACAGAATGGTGGATTAAAGAATGCCGAAAAAAATGTTTTTCTTGTGGGTGGATCAAAATGTTGAAGGATAAAGCTGTTCCCACTGCAAAAAAATCTCCCATTAACCGAGGCTGTCACCGGTGTTGCTGTGATACAGTCACTATATGTGAGAAATGTTAGTTGGCAAAATAAAAATCTGTCTGGAGCCGCATTATCATCATCTCCATGTCGACTCCGAAAAGCCACTCTCTCTTCATCCAAGCCAAGCCAGCAGTTTTTGGAATGCCTGTTTACATGGATAGCGCATAAAACATAAATCTTCCACTTTTGAAGTACAACACCCATCACCGGATAAAAATATGAAGTATACAAAGATTAGCTAGATTTCCGGAGGGGGAAAAGCGGAAGTTTTCATTTTCGTTGAAAATACTTGCAAGAAGAAAAAATGCATTCACCTGTGCCTCGTGCATCTTTGCCCTTGCAAATTGCAAGATCATCGTCATCGTCGTCATGTTTTTCTCTCAGACAAACTTCGTGAGATGAATCATGATCTGGGGTTCACACATCACCCAGGTACACAGAGATGTTGATGACGACCAGAAAACAATATTCAATTCTCACCTTCGTATAATCGTATCCAATATATTGCATGCAAATAAATGCTTGAAACAATGATACACATAATGAAGTTTAGAATGATACGAATCTGAGAATGTATTATGGGTTGCCCAATGACTCCCTCCTTATTGGTTGTAATTTGCGTGTAAACAATGGATTAATTTCGTGTAAAACGATAAACGATTTGTCTCCTCGCTTACAAGTAATACATTATGTAATCTGATCTTCGGGGGAGACCATTTCGTGATTATTTTAATCCTGTTGGGCTCGACAAGCAAGGGTGACAAAAAAGATTGTCTTACTTTCTAAAAATGATGATGAGTAAGGGTTAAACGTTGTTGATCAACGGATAGGATGAGATCCCTCATTCCCAGTCTAATCAACATACGTAATATCCCAAGACAAAAAGATTGTTGTGTGAGATAGGCCGTGAGAGAGCAGAGGAGAGAGGGATGAGAGGAGATGTACATTTTAAATTCATTTTCTCTCTGGCTGGAGATATCCCTTGTCGTCCAGAGAAATGAAGATGATGAAGATGGAGAACTCTTAGGAAATGTTTGATAAGATGGACGATGATGTATAATATGATTATTACATTTATTACTCCACTTGACTTACACTCCATTGGAGATTCTTCACAGGTGAATGGGGAAAGAGGTTGAATGGGATTGTATGTGGAACACAGCATGTGGGACAGAGAACAACACACGGGGCCACACCCACTTTGTGTTCATTCCGGGGGACAAAAACAGCTCCGTTCTCTGTGTGGAAAACACCTTCCCTGCATAAATACTTAAATGAGGTTGGAGAGGGATTCCTCTATTTTGCGGGGAGTCAAGGGCATGAAAAAAAAACTACAAATACTGGGAATATATATACCTACACGCGCCGTGCACGCATTTTCCAAAGTGCAGTTGGACAAATATTAATAAAGCGATAAATTTCTAACAGCGTGCACACAAACAACAACCGCAATAAAGTCAATTTTTAAATCCACCCTCACCCTCAAAAACTATAATATTACGTAATAACTTGGAAAAATGGGTTGAGAAGAGAGAGAGAGAGAGAGAGAGAGAGAGAGAGAGAGAGAGAGAGAGAGAATTTTAGAACAATCTGCTATACACTTGCTCCACACATCCCACTAAGTATATGAAATTGGTGAAAAAAACTGTAAGTAATGGCTCTTTAATAGACCCTCCTTAGTGGTCACAGTGATGACGACAAATGGGGAGTGCAAGCAAACCGTGGGCAGCCGTATAGCTTCTAAAACTAGGAAATCCACTGTTTACATATTTGCTTGTGTCTCTCTGGTCACTAGAAAGAGGAAAGAGGGGAGACAAATGCATTTGTTGTAAAACGTAAAAATGATAACAAAAGGAACAATGGCCAGAGAGAGAGAGAGAGAGATATGGAGACTGACATGAATGTGCATTCATTCTGGACAATTAGTATTATTGGTTTAGTCTGATAACAACGGGGAACAAGTGCAAGTTTGATTACGGGTCTGGAATAATATTACTATGTAGCACTTTTTTTGGACTGTTGTATATAACTCCACGTAATTTGTAGTTGGGAGGAATAAAAATACTTGAGCCAAACTCCATGAGCTAATTTAATACCAGTAAATTTTCCACTTCACGTTGTCCACCAGGTTTTCTTTTATTTGACATGGAGCCAGTGAAATTTAAAAGTTTTTGTTAGCCCACAGACTGAAATGAGCTTGGGGCTCACACGACCACAGAAAATTCACTGTGATTCTCTCTCTCTCTCTCTCTATTTTTAATCCTGAAAACCAAATCCTTTCCTCCCATAAGAATTTCAACAAATACAAGAAAAAAGCCATGGAAAGCTATAATTATCAGAGGGAGCGTGCTCCAGGCAAAAAAAAAGTAGCACGGAACATTGGGAGGAAGTATAATAATATCAAGGTAGTGAATGTGAGTGCTCAACCAGAAGCAGGAAATACGAGAAATCCTTAAAAACGTACGTACATTCCCGAAAGGGCTAGTAGTAGTGTTTTAGCGGAGAGCAACATAAATTACGCATTACGTGAATTCCTCCAAGTTAAATAAATAAATGCATGAAATCTCAAAAAGACGGAAGGATCTGGAGAAAACTTGGAGATGGAGGGCTACACATTTTTCTTCCTCTTCTTCCCTTTTTTGCCTTTTCCAGTCCAACATAAACAGACAAGGGGGAAGTCGATAAATCAGAGCTACCGATTCCCAAAAATCTGGCTCATTAATTACTTGTCCGATGTGAGTCGGCAACCAGAAATATTCAGATTTATCGGATATCAAGAAGATACATAATATCAGATCAAGATCACCTTTCTGGAAATGGATTTTTCATAAGAGTAATGTGTGTGATGGTGATTTTTTTTGCAAGGTTACTACGAACGACGATCCACTTGGCACAATGCTTTGCACGAACGAAACCTTCCTATGATGTAATTATAAAAAACAAGATTTTTTCCCTAGTCATCCATCCGTATGTCTTACCCTCCTCCGATCATTTTTTATACCCATCATTCAATCCATCGGCATGAAATGAAAAGGTAGAGAAAACTCATTGAACAGATTCACTCTTGATCATCTTCGCCACCACGCCACTACACCACCGTCCACTTTTTTTCTTTTCTTCTCCTTTCTATCCTTCTCCCTTGTGATGATAAAAAATCGATCCCTTTATCAAACATCCAAGTGCAGTCTAATGGTTTATTACGAATTTATGAGGAGGAGGATGATGGTGACGGGTGCATATGTTGAGTTGCAACTATTTAAAAAAAATGTATATATAATATGCATGACGATCAGGAAGCAACGTAGCAGCAGCAGCGTTTTGGAAGGTGTGTTGGTACACGTCCCCCATGTAGCCAAACCTAATAATATGCGTATTTGCTGCATTATTTACGTACATATAAGTATATTTGAAGTTTCATCAAAAACAATATCCCAGACTGAGGATATTAGAGGAATACTTACTATAATGGCAAAAGTGGGGATTGTGATTACAGCATTTTTTGACGTGGTAAAACAAGTAAGTGGTACAATGTGCTTGTTGTAATGATAGGATTGCCAAGGCAAGTTTGATGAGTCGTGCTTCGATCACTGCTAATATAAATCCGACTTTCCTTTTCAATCAAGACAAAAACAACGAGCTAGTAGAAGCCGGCAAAACAGACAAGCCTCTGGATTCCTCCGACGACCAACTATATAACTCCTCTCCTTCACCATCTCCTGCCTGCCTGGTCAAATGTTGAGTTTTCCTGTAGGAGCTTCTTCTTACAACTTGCAAATGCACACACAAAAACTCCCTTGAGGTGATGATGCTCACATGGAGAGAGAGAGAGAGAGAGATGAGCGTAAAAAACTGATCAGCACGGAGAAACAACATATAGAACATGTTTTATGAGCTCATCTATTACTACTACAGCCACATCAGCAGCAGCCTTCTACTACTATAGCTCCTCTTCCCTATTCCAGTGGATATTTAAGAAGGAGGATTTTTCCTGGCTGGCTGCTTACAAAGGGAAAGGGATTTCTTTCTGGGCTGTTGTGTGTGCATAAAAGTTCTTCTAATCATATTCATATTTCCTGGTCCTATCTAAATTTAAATATCACGTAATCATCAATCTATGCATTTTCTATAGGTATTTATCCAGTGCCGACTCCATTTACTATTAGTGCGCAGAGAACTACTGCCAAAAAGAGTGGAGATGATTTTTTTATGAATTGGAAGTGGATTGGAAACATGACGGATGATATTTTACAGAAGAAGAAGACGAAGAAGAAGATTCCTTTTCAGCTACTGCTACACTAAATACAAGTTTCTCATATGAATTTTCATTGCCACCTTAATCCGTATGACATGAATCTTTTTTTTTCCTCTTCGCTCGTAAAATATCTTGACAACGAGATCAAACTAGCCGAAAGGAGTGAGGAAAAAGTGTAATCATCGTTATTAAAGGGAGATATAAAGAGAGAGAGAGAGTGAGAGATTGAGGAAGTATGCATTACAAAGAAGCGTCGAAGCGTACGGATTTTTTTTTTCTAAGAAATAAAAAATCAATCCTATTTCAGACTTATATATTCTACTTTTTATAACCATGTATACTTCCACGGAACATAGAGNGAAGCGTACGGATTTTTTTTTTCTAAGAAATAAAAAATCAATCCTATTTCAGACTTATATATTCTACTTTTTATAACCATGTATACTTCCACGGAACATAGAGGGACATTTTTTATGTTGTTTTCGTGGACAAGAAGTACACACATCCGTTGCACCCCTAATGAAATTCCGGTGGAGAAGAGTGTCGTTGCAGTTCCTATACACGACGACACAGGACAGCTCTAGACCATTGACATTGAATGCACCTAAGCCGGCAAAGAATGATTCTCCTCAACTTATTCCTGATCTTGCCCTTTGTGGATTACTACCAACAAAAGTAAATGTCACCAGCTCACATTTGATTTTCTCTGATGAGCCTGAATATATTGACGGGAAGTCGAGAGGTACAAAAAAAAACTCGAGGTCTCTTTGTCACTCGATCTGAATTCTCATGGATTTCTCTTAAAACATGCATGAATATCTTATGCAAACACGGTTTTGGGAGGATGCTATAGGTACAATTTTGAGCCGGACGGACCAAGTTTCAAAAATGTTACCTGACCTGGCAAGAGGAGACGAAATGTCATAAATACCAAACTTGGAGCAGCAGCTCGGCGGTTTTGCTCTATTTAGATTGAAGATATGTTGATGAGAGATGTCTTTCATATTGCACACGGCACGAAGCAAGACGCCTCATATCTTTCGATTCACAAAGTTCCCCGGCTCGCAGCCGAGCCGAGCCTATTTGCATGGAATGCATTGATGCATACCAAAGGGATTTATGATGCGGAAAATGTGAAGATTAATGAGATAAGTTAAACGACTTTCATTTTCCTGACGTGAATGTCTTTACAAGCAACTCTTTGAGTTTCAGCTTTGTCTCCATTTTCTGCGAATTATATTTAGCATTTTGGGCCAAGAAATCCCAGTGGTCCACCACCACCACTTCCTGCTAGCAGAAAAAAGCAAGGAATACTTTGTCCCTACGCATATTCCCATTTCACATGGTACATCCGGATTACAAACAAACAAACAAACAAGCGCTAAACTTTGTTGGGCTTTTGGGGGTGTCGAGTCGCGCAAACATGATTCGAGAGACATGTCACAAAATCAGTGTTGTGGAGTGCATTTCTAGGTACAAAAAACGGCACGGTCAGTCTCGCAACTCCATTCAAATGAGTGATGGTGACCACCCAAGATTCCTACTTGTAAGTTCACGACAACAAAATGATAAATGGAATCCTTCAACATTTAAATCAGCTGTATCCCCTGCATTATTCTCCTCACAAAAATTCGAATGTTCACCTTATTCCACTGATCTTTGCAGTGCCATTTAGCCTCCTTTATGGAGCATCACGACGTGTGTAATTCATTCACACATTCCCAGTCGTCTTGTTTTCCCGACCAGAGAAGTAACCAACCAGCACACGCCTATCGATCTCTGCATTGCAATAGATATATTTCCTTCAAATGTCCAGTTGATTTCTTCGAAACAAGAGAAGAGGAGTTCATGGAATTCAGACTGAATAAAGCACTTGGTTTTATCAGGATTCCTGTAAAATCTCCAATCTCACAAAGTATCAATCATTTTCTGTGGTTGCCCACGTGTATGACGTTTGGGGCACCGCATCGGTCCGACCAACGCAACGACGGTATAAAGAGCATAATAAAGAGAATGCAATGCAAAGAGCGTCATGCGATGAGATGGTGAACGAGTAGGCCCACTGTGAAAATAAAGTAAATGCTAATCATTTCCCGTAAACAAAACAAAAAAGATTATATATTAATCAGCTTTTGCATCTTGAAGCCTCTGGAGAAAAAAAAATTTAGTTTTCTTCGTGATTTTCATTCGCTTTGCATAAAAATTTAATTTCCTGTGATTATCCGCTCCAGGCATGATTTTGCCAACTGGAAAATAATCATGTTAATTCATTTTGACTTGATTGGATTGCATGCAATGCATGCCTGCACACACACACACATACACACTCCACACTTTTGTATTCCAGGGATGATGCAGATGATGATCACAGGAGACTGGACTGGAAAAAAAGTGGACTGGAACACGGGCAGAAAAAAATATTCTTGCGCTTGCCCTCATCTTTCCAAAGCTTATTTGTCACGAAGTGGAAAGGAGCTTAATGTTGATGAGCTCATTAAATAGTGAAATCCGTCATTAATCAAAATCATCCTAAGCCCTTTGCACGCATCCATTCATCCACCCCGAAAAAGATAACATGATCTTATCCCCAAGTCAAAATGTCGAATGCCGACTCCTGCTCATCCTCCAGGGAGGATGAAAACGAGCAGGTCAATATGCCACCAATTTATTATATTTTATTTCTCGGGTAATTTCTGTCCTCTCCATTTTCTCTAATGAAGTTTCCCCATTCGTCGACTCAGTCTCTTCCACACACTGCAAACAAAGAAGTCCATTGTCAGCAGACGAGGAAGAGTTGGAAGGAAGATGTTTTTTTCCCAGAGTGAAAAAAAAAAATATCTGAAAAGCGTCAATCATACCATGTTTATGTAGCCAAGGTTCTAGTTGTTCATTTCGAGCAGAGAAGCCAGAAACGATTACTCGTTCCATTACTCAAATCACAAAAACGTGACCAGCCTCTCGGCCCACGTAAAAAAGGGATTTTTTTTATTTACAGGATAGATTTTACACACAATTTTTTTACGCTGCGTCTTGTCTTATTGGCTACATGCACAGAGCTCACAACAACATCCCATCTCACACAAGCAGAGCTACGTATACGCTTATCAATCCATCGCAAATGAATTAATTACTGAACACTTTGAGGCTGAGTGAGAGAGAAGGCACACATATTGGAAAATGGGATCAAGGTCGAACATTGGTCTGAAAGCCACACACACAGCTTTAAAATACTTTTATATAATATATTATGATGATAATGATGATCCTCTTTCACAGTCTATTCTTTTAATGCCCCACAGAGCTGACGACGACGACGACGACGATAAATGCAGCTAATTTCCTTAGAAAAAAAACGAAACTTATTGAGGCTGTCTGATTGCATTCAGTTGTTAAGGGAACTCAATAGGGAAATTAGTCATTTTGTCGGAGGAGTAGTCAAGTCCACACAGTTGCTTTTTGCTACCAACAACAACAGCAACACCGAGTGAGTAGTAGTGAGTGGTGTCTTTTTCCAGGATCAAATAAAGTATCCTTTTCGCATCATCATCATCATCATCTTCATCGCCAGCGTCGTCGTTGTCGTTGTCCTCTCTCATTTATGTCTTGCTATCTCTCCTTACACATCTCCTTATCATTACATCACCCTCTTGTCTACACATTCGGTAGAAAAAGTGTTCTTTTACACCTTCAATAATGCGGGATGTGATATGAGCTGAGCTGCTGCAGCTTATATACCTATTTGAGCAATATGGGTTCTAAAATGAAAACGAGACAGTCATCCAACTAGAAAGTGTAGGCAGGCAGGCAGGCAGGCAGGGATATGATATGCACTGCACTTTTACTACACAAGTTGTGACGAGGTGGATCTGATCGGATGTGCAACGCGTTTTTTGAAATGAACTCTCTCATATCGAGTGTTGTTGGTTCGTCTCCGAAAATCTCAAAGTGGATATTATGGTTACGAGCGAGCGATCACATCTCACAGGAATATTCATTTTTTCCCCTGTGCATGGCTTTTCTCATGTTGCAGCAGCGGTGATGCTGGTGGTGCTCAAGCTCATTGTCTGTGTGTGAGGTACTCATCCGCAAAGTGAGAGGATTTAAAAAAGTAAAGTGAGTAGGTAGGTATCATCTTATTAGATCACTCACACTGGATGAGCATCACAATAAGTCAGCCTCTCCCGACAACCACAACAAGCTGGTGAGGGCTATTATAGCGAAATTAAACTATGTTCTCAAGTGAAACTTGAGTTTTTCTCTACAAAAAATAATATGGTTATGCCTACCTGAGTTAACTATTGAAAAAATAATGTATGCATATAAAAAAGGGAAGACCTCTGACCTCACCTCTTATAACTTTTGGAGGAGAGTGCTCGGATGAAAGGGGCTACGCGGTGTGGTGCTATGCTGCGGGACAGTTAAGTATTTGTAGCGATTTAACCCGAGTCGGAGAAATTGTGGTTGAGAAAAAAATATATATATAATAATCTTCCCTAGCGTTCCCTTTACGGTTATTGAAATGCCCAGTGTGCCGGATTACTTGACTAGATTAACATTTTTCGAGAGTACCACTCAAAACAAATTAAGGTCAGGATGGAAGTGGAATGTAAATGTGGTGGTTGTAGCCAACAAAGTTGTATATCTTATATGGATCTTCATCTTCACCTACTACAACACTTATCTTTTTCCGCTACAGCATCTCCTCAACTTTGTGGAGTCATCATGATGATTGTGCCGATAATGGATTTTTTTTCTGTCCTTCCTTTTTCTCCCGTAACATAATATATACATGGTTATTGACTCCTCTCTGACTGATGAATGCACCAGATGAAGATTGCGGTATTGAGCGCCGCACTTTAGTCTCCTCCTGCCTATCAATTACGTATGCCTAATTGACATGACTTTGCCGAGCAATTATCCTTATTTATAGGGTTTCTTCTTGGGTTTATGGCTGGTGATTGAAGTTGGTTGGTGGTGATGAAGGAAGATGCGCTCGTTTTCGGTAAGAATTTTGATGAAAAAAGGAGAAAAAAAACCCATTTTGTTACTCTTTATTTTCCCACATTCCCCAAATTAGCCGAGTGACCTAGTTGATTCTGGAGATAAAAATGCAACCTGGATCTGATCCATGTATATAAAGTGTGTGTACATTGATGCAGTTTATTTTTATGGGAAGCTCTAAAAAAACTTTCTTTTAGCATAGTTCTCTCTTAGCGTAAAAAATGTATGTTGCAACAACTGGGACTTACCCAATGATTCATTTTGTCAGCGAGCAGCTCATCATGGTCCGTTGTGTTATCTTCCTCGTCATCTTCATAAGAGTCATCGTCATCCATTTCATCTTCATCTTGGTCGTCAAAGTCCTTCCCACTGGGCTCTCCCACGGACTGGAGTAATGACGTGGACCCAGGGAAAGTGGAACGGGCCCGCTGACCTGATTTCAGGGAGGATGTTGTTGTAAGAATACCACCCGTGGGGACACCCGGTCGTTGTTGATGATGGTCTCTCTGCACACAATAAAATAAAAAATGTACACTGTTTACACTTGAAAAAAGCTGGACGAAGAAAAAGGAACAAATCGGTACCTAAGCCAGTTTTCTGCTGGAATGACAACCGAACGATAATTAGCCTTGCAAACATGTTTTCATTCAAGAAGGATCCCACCACCCCACACGTGAATTAATCAATCAATTTTCCCCCATAATTGCAAGTTTTGTATGACAGATAGGATTAGCAAAATAAAGAAGCATTTCCAGTGTGGTAGCAATTTCAAGACACTTGTTGCAAATTAAGTAAAAAAAATGTGGTGCATTGAGAGGGTTTATAATGTAAATTGGAAGTTGTCAAGTGATCCATCAAATTTTTTTCTCTCCAACTAATTTGCATCACCCTAGTTCACATAACCAGCCTTCCATGGGAATAATAATGATATACTCGATCATTTTTTTTTCTGACAAGCTAACAGGACCATAGCATAGTAGCCGTCTCCTTATATGAGTCAGGTTTTTTGTTTGCTCACTCCACAGTTACAGACAGTTGACAGATCTGTATGTGTGTGGTAGTTTGACTACGAGACTGGGAGTGAATGAATGGAGAAGAATATCATTATGAAAACTGACACTAACAACAAGAACATGATGATGATCAAACTAGTATTTACTTATGAAATGGATTGAGATTTTAGACATCCACAACCCCAAATGTATATACATACACATTTTTTGCATTTGTATAATTTAAATGAGAACATACATACAAACATACATAATATGTCTGTGAAGTGATTCAAGTGATCCCCTTCAAATATTATTTATGCATTACTTATTTCGCCCGTCAAGCAAAATGATAGTAGAACTTGGAATGATTGACCTTCATAACTCCCGTCATACGCTAAAACCAATTAAAAAATCTTTCAATACTGGTGGATTGGGAATGAAATGTAGAGCCAGTCTTTCTTATAGTGTCGTCGTGGGAAATATGTGATATTACGAAACAAAATATTTGACTCTTTGACATTCCATGGTCTGCCATACAAGTAAGTACAACGTCCAATTTAAGATTTGTCTGTCTTCAGGGAATTCAGTGTTCAAACATTCCTCCCTGAAGTCAATGCTACCATTCGCAGTCAACATGTTATTTTTGGAGAGATACAGCAACCAACCTGCAGATTTCTTTTTCGCAAAACTTTTATCAATAAAGTTGGTAATTAGTTGGGTCTCCTCCGACGAGGAAAAAGTCAAGATCACAGATAAAACAGGCGACTGCATTCACCATCAACTATATTTATCATCATAAAAGTGAACTAACCTCGTTCGTAGCTACCGAGTACAGCAGCAGCGAAAAGTGGAGAGAGTGTGGTAAAGTGGAAAAGAGAGTGCAATTAGAATTTATCTTTAAAAGTCGTCATTCGACGTGGTCTCATCAGTCAACAGATCTATTCACCCGATTCACTCCTCAAGAAAAATAGCATGTTTTTCCATTCAGAACCTGATTGCAAGAGAAATCCTTGGAATCTGACTGAACACAGATCCAGATGCATGCATGCGCAAACTGCAATTTTCTCTCTAAATACTCGATACTCGTACCACTTGCGCTGAAATTACAATGGGAATCTCTCGAATTGCAGTGTTGCTGCTGCAGTCGAGTCTCTGCAAAAATGTAATAATAGGTTAGATCACGTTGTGCTAGGACAGAAAACAGGGACTTGTTGCTAATTCCTCATGGCAATCTCCTTGATGATGAACAAAATCTTCCAAGCAGATATGTTACGTACATGTACTACATGGGGGCTACTACACTCGTAGCTTTTTAACTCCTTGAAGAACTGATGAACGTGACATAAATAATGCATGGTGTACTGTACTATATTTTTCCTCTCCGCCTTCCATTAAATGCTCCACCACATCATCATCAGTCAGATCAAATAACGCGAGTTTCCACTTGGCGAGCTCGATAAAAAACAACGTTTGATGACATGGAAATGCAGTGTGCTCTCAATACAAGACGGTAATTAAATCAAAATGGAATCAGCATCTACAATTGAAATTACTTATTCTCCATCATCGGCAACGTCCAGTCCCAGTCTAGGATAGGCTACTACTATATCCTTGAGTTTAATAAAATACATCCTTGCTGTTGCGAGGAACAAGGTAGCCTTTCCTCCCAACAAAGAAGACACCCATCTCTTCTCACGTTTTTTAGTCATTTCTTTGATTTCAATTGATTGAACAACAGGGTTTCCTGGCAGGAAACCTTCCCCTCATGAATCATCCACTTTTCAAGTTGTAAATCTTTTTAAAAAAAACCATCACATCACATCACCTACTCTTGGTGTGTATCCGCCCAAACACACGAGCATTTTATTGGGAAAATATTTTAAAGTCTGATGTAACAGAGTCAACCAGAAGAGCCCATAATATATATATAAAAAAAAAGTGGGAAAAGGAAAGTGAGGAAAAAATTGGCAATTTGCCGTAGCCGAGAAAGAAAAAAAAATTGTGTATTGCCGAGTCTATTTGTATCCAGTAACGTGCACTGACAAAAGTCAAAATCAAGGAAAAAAAGTAGCGTAACATGTCCAAATGCACATGTCTATTTTGCCTACTTAACCCGAATTTTTTTGTTTTTACATGCGGATCCCCATGATGATGATGATGCTGATGTTCATGCACGCACTTTTCGTACGCATATTATCGTGTACTGGTTTTTAATCGAAAGTATAAATATGAGATAGTGTACAGCTTGCTGATACTCCCCTAGATAAATGTTTACAAGTCTTTAGTCAAACCTGATGTATTGCTCCCCAGTTTTTCACCAAAGAAAAAGCCTCCTTTTCTTTATCTCCCATTAGACTTTCCTTGTCATTGCAGCCTTCTGGTTTCGGTTTACCTCCATTGTTTTTGCAAAACACTCAGCTTGGGAATTGGGAAACAACAGAAACCAGCAGGCAGAGCTTTCACGGTTGGTTTTACTTTACAACGTCCCACATTTTCCACGCCTGCTATCAAAGATATTGTTGGCTTGTGATAAAAGTTCATTTCCCGACTGACCGGAATTACGCTAATCCTCTAAACTTCTTCCTTCACTGGGGTGATTCCCGAGAGATAGAGTAAATATGAGTCATGCATCGCAATCTCTGTGTCTGTTCTCTAAAGCAAAATCTTTTCAAATATGGGACGACGGGGCAGCAGGAGAGGAACCTTAGTAAAAACTCATCCTTTTCTCCCTATCTGGTTTTTCCAAAAATCATGTAAATGTACTCCACATAAGTATTTACACATGTTACACGCAGAGCGGCCAAGAACTCTCTGATTTCGCTCCGTTGTTGCTTGTCCCTATCGAAACTACCCCTCTCGTGCATCTTCCTTGAAAAAATGCGTAAACCTCCCAAAGGTTCGGTTCACTGACCGTGGAATTCCCTTTGTATACTCCAATGCTACCAATTTCATCCTGAAAGGAGCACACCATGATGTGATGATCAACTTTTAGGCATATTATAGAAAAGTTTGTGTGCCTCTGTTTTCTTTTCTTTGGGTTATCACCTTCCTTTGAAAAAGGTCTGGCTTTCCCCGACCGATGAAATAAAAACTGGACTACATTTTTTTTGGAAACCAATAATCCAGACCGAACCGAACAAGTTTGAGAATAAATGGCTCATCTCTTACTTGCGCGCTTCAGCGTTTATCGTGCCGTGTAGCTTAGGCATTCTGACAGGAAGACACTGCGAGTAAAACCTCTATATTATTATTATTACTTCTGCTCTTTGGTGTTTTAATACATTTAAAATTCTCAATGATTTTGGTTCCATCATCAACGCGTCATCCTGATTAACATCGTTACTCACTCCAGCTGGTTTTCCCAACTATTACATTATTAATCAGAGAAAAAAGGAGAATGATATGTATCATTAGTCATTTCCGTACTAATGAAAATACTATTGCGTATAATGAGATACACTCTCTGCCAGTAACACAAATCATCAAGTCAGGCTTAATAGCCACGACGTAACAAAATTTCATGAGGGTTCCACCTCATACCTGACGAGTACCTGAGCGAGGATATAAAGGAAGTAGAGAAACGGGTAAAGAAAGAAAGACACAGCCTCTTCCTTCCTTCCACATAATCCCAGCGAAACCAAGCCTCCTCCTCCTCCTTCATCGATGGAAAATGAAAATATTCACGCATTTTAGCACAGGTGGGATAAAAGGGGGAAACATCTAATTAGAGGTATTTTGCACTGCAAAGACGAAATTCAAATCGTGAACATGTTTTTAAAAGCCGTTAATTTGCAATGGTTTCTCCTCAAACTAAAAAAAAAATTATAGCCTGACAGAGTGCAATCATCGTCACTAGCACCCCATCAACCAGCTTTCATAATCCCTCTTTATGTATATTCACGTGAAAGATTTAAGGAAAATTACTTGTAGCGTCTTAAAACCTCTCTCTCTCTCTCTCTCTCTCTCTGTATCTGCTGAAGCCAAAACGTATCCAAGTTGCTGCTCCTCGGGTTAATAGGCTGTTGATAAATAATATGACATGACGCTTCACATCCCCAATGAACGTTTCTCCTTTGCTGATTAACTGTTACGCAGTTACTCGACTGGGTAATTAAGTGACGAGAATTAATGGAGGATTTTATTTACTCCATGTGCAAAACAAAAACAGCTTTTGACTTTGTGTTCCTGGTTTTCAAGAAATGTTTGTTTGGTTTGGCGTTACGCTGCCATTCCCGTACGATTTTTTTTGCGTCTGTGGTAGTCATCATGTCTGCCAACCCAAGAGGTCCGCCTTCCCTTGTAAATTAGTCATGAATGTTGGGATTTTTTTGGATAAAAGACACGACACGGCCACGACGCAGATATCTTTTCCGTATGTGCCGTGCCGAGTGTGGGAAATGCGAGGAAAAAGGCGATATTTTGTCACAAACTGGATAAGCATCCATCCTTTTTAGCTTTTATTAATCCTATGCTACTACTACCCCTTTTGTTTCCTTGACGCGAGGGCACTTTCATGCGGAAACTTTATTGGTTTTGCTTGTTTTTTTACTGTTACTACGATATGGATAGACGGGAATTTTTTGGGGGATTTTACGAGGCAAGGCAAAAGTCATCCCTTTCCATTTCATCTTGCTTTTTTGTCGTTGTTATGTTGTTGTTGTAAGTTGCAGACAACAAGTCAAAGTCGCGGTTTGGCCAATTGTTCTTAGCTCTTGTCTCTAGACAGACAATTCACGAGCGAGGCGAGGGGAACCTCATGGAGAGACGGAGTCCAATACGGCTCTATATATGTGCACAATTATCCCACCAAAAAAAAAAATGAGCATGATTGTGGTCTGCGTTTTGTATCAAGAAGAGATTCCAATGAGATGCATGGCAAAATTTCGTATTTTTCTTGTGTTCCATTCAAACCCAATCCCATCAGTCAGACCCATAAAGGAAGACAGGGAACCAGAAAAGACAAATACATGGGGCCTGTCGTCGTTCGTCTTTCTCGAACTACACGATTTGCAACTGGTGCCTCTGCCTAGTTATCGTCATTCTTTTGTCTGTGATCATTTTTACTGGTTGAGCCCGACGTAAACTATCCGTCGTGCCGTGTGTGTGGAGCAGTGCCACTCTGCCACCACTCTTTTGCAAAATACATATTATTATACACATTCAATAGCCCTATCCAATATCATCATCATCATCATCACACGTATCGAACACTTTTGTTACGATTTTTTTTGGCTTGTGCTTGCTTGTGCACCACACGCCGCTTGTGCCAGCAAACTAACTATACGTCGTCCTCATGTTGCTGCTACCTTTTAACTTTCTGCTACTACTTTGGTTATATGTGCCCCGTTCTAATTGTAATTCAAGATGCTGCCACGAACGAACACAATAAAGAAGAAAATCGCTAGAGAACTTCATTCACTCCCAAATAGACCCTATTATAATAGGTCGTACCTCTCGCTCGCAGATATACTCAAGTCTACACACTGAATTTGTCGGAATGTGATTATAAGCGCACAAGCCTGCTGCTGCTGCTGCTGCTTGTCAAGTGCAAACAAATCTCCATTTACTACTGCCCAATCTCATTCATCTCTGTTGTTGCTCGTTCTCTTCGGGATATTATGGGGGATGGAGGAGACAAGAAGGAAAATGTAGAAGAAAAAGGAAGAAAGTCCAAAAAAGGAGAATTTTTGCACGCCATAGTAAGCAACCACAAAATGGATTACAATATAATATGAAAACTTCTCTCTGCCTGCGCCCCACCACCACCACCAGTGCAGTGTACACTTAACACATTTTCTGACATGGTAGTAGTCGAGAATGTTAAGTGTTGTGGAGTGGGATTGCATGTTTATGAAATGAGAATCGAAAAGTGATGTTTATGTATATGTATATACGTGTAATTCCTGATCGTTGGTCGTCTGCAAGCGAGATATCAATATAATATAATAATATTATGAGCATAGTTGTGTAGAGAAGACGCGTCTGTTATATAAGGCTGGATGAAAAAAAAACAAATCCTTCTTTTCAGATTTATCTATCCCCTGTGAAACAAGATAGATGACAAAATTACAAATTACAAAATTGCCCTCATGCAAAAAAAAACAACCTCAGAATGTATCCCTTTATATATGCTCAGCTTTTTCTATATACCTACACATTTTTATGAGACAAATACGGCGTAACAAAACATCATTTCATAATAATAAGTCCAATCCAGTCGCGACACGTCTCTGGCGAACAGCAGACGACAAAACATCATAATAATATATATCTTGTACATCTCGTAATACATCTCTCTGTATACAGACATAATGTGGCTCTAAAAAACAAGAATTTCATGTAGTTTGCACTACAAATTCCAACTTGTCCACTAACTCATGCAACTCTGCAGAGGAAACAGAACAAAAACCGTTTATTTCCCTATTTCAGATTCTTCTGGGCAAACTAACCGGCTCAAAAAAACAAAAACCATGACACCCTTCTTGTGACTACCCTAAACCTTATATGAATGAAAATATGAAAAAATGTTTTTCTTTTGCATCTAGATGTCTGACTGAAAGTGATGTCGATGATAAACTGAAAATTCACCACCACCACATTCCACATTATATACATATATATTTCTCGTTCTCCACATACACACACCACTTGGGTGACAATTTACATGCGTCTGCACTGCATCCTTGAAGGACCACCTGGTTTAAGCTGCGCGTAAGGATTTGCTGGGCTAACGATCGTTTTCCAAAATTTATTTGACCTTTTGCCCATTTCACTGAAACTCACATTCATCCTTGCAAATCTGCACCGGGAGGAATTCACTTTACCACCACTTTCGAAACCCTATTCCTATGCAAATGATACGCCCAGGGGAATACTAAAAGGAAACCAGTACGACTGCAAACGTTTTAGCTTTGTCAAGCCATCAAAATGCACTTAACTTCTCCAAGTGTACCTGTTTACTGCGGATTAATTACATGTAACAAGAATCCTCACACAAGAATTCTTTTTTTTTTCATCTTTGAGCTATAAAAGAGTTTAATTAGGTATTTACCACAAAATTTGTAAAAAAAAAAGTTGCTGGGATTACGAGACAGATACGTTTAATTTGTTTTTAGCCTGCTTTGCAGTTTCGGAGAGCAAAAAGGCATAATATCGTTGAAGAATGTCATGTAATTCTTGTATTGCTACATATATGTATAACCACCATTTTTCTCCCTCATTCATTCCAATGAATTAAATGAGGTTTATGGTTTCCCTATTTCAGAGCAGATTATAAAATAGCGAAAAAAAAAAGAAGTTGTCACAGTGTAAGCCACCCATGTAATCAGCTTTTACGGGATTCCATTTTTTCTGCAAAAACTACTACACTACAGTTCAGTTTAGTGGTTCAACCGTTAAAAAATCCTTCACCTAACTAAACCCACTTATTCCCTAGAAACGCACTAATTTCCCAAACAAGAATTAATTGAAAAGGTCATAAAACTACAAAAAAAAATCTTAACGAGGTGAACACTTTACAAGCTTACATGTTGAGCACTGCTCCGCATTTACTTAAAATGTTAGAGAACATTGTCTACTCATTAGAGACACTTTTTCAGAAGAATCCTTCTATCCAGGGTTATCTTAATGAGAGTAGAGAGATGAAACACTCATCGTCGTCAATCCCTCCAACTTTTTGTGTGTTCCAATGAACACGTATATAAAAAAAACTCCATTCCGCTCTGTTCTCGTCACCACCACCACTATAAAAAAA
>JAANSN010002584.1:0-23116 GCA_036850665.1 Dicranocentrus wangi
AACCAAAAGGAGAATCACCTCCACCGAAAAGATATTGGTTCTGGGAGACTCATAAAGAATCGCCATAAAGTCCCACCACTTTATCATACTTGCCGTCGACCAAACAAGAGTTATGGCTTCTCAACCTCATGCAAACGGTCCGGACGTTTTCACCCATTCGTTTTGTTGTTTTCTTCTTGTTGCACACGAATGAAACTGTAGCAAGAATTATGTATGGTAATAATATGCTGGCAACGTTACATTACACATTTGAGGTCTCTCTCTCTCTCTCTCTCCAATTTCATTAGAGAGGAGCCAGCCAGCCACCCACCTCCCACCACCACATTTGTTTTAGGAGGATGACAGAGGTGAAAATGAAAAACGGGCCATGCTGATGAGGTTGGAGGTAATAATGAAAACAAAAGATGTGTGTGTGTACTTACTTTTGTGTAAACAGTTCCATCCAGTGTAGCTGCTGGTTGTGTGCTTGCGGAGGAAAGTAATCATGACGTTATTATCTTGGACTTTCAAGCTGTTAAGAAATCGTTTGACCCCGACAGTTAATATAAATTACTATCCCTTCCGTTATATATTAACCAACGCCCATTTTAATTCCTAAGAGCGACTTTATCCCACCATATCTCCCCGTGGCTACATAAAAAAAAGACTCGCGAGTTTGGAGGAAATCAAGAGGTTTTCCCAACCCGGCATGACTGCACTGCATATATGCCTGCTCTGCTCTCTCTAAAACTCGGTGCAAAACTGCTGCGCTAATGCCCGGCAACGAGGCGATAAATTCCGCCCGACTCTCAAATTACGATCATTTAGACTCGAGCTGAGGACGTATTTATGAGGCTCAACCCTTGCCACATGATACCCATTTCCAAAGTTATGGCCTACCAATTTACACAAGAGTTATGACTACGACTAGTACTTCTTGTTCCTGTTTGCCCTCTCCTCTCTCTCTCTCTCGTTCGTATCGTATCTCGTCTCGCGTCTTCTTGGCAAATGTTAAATGTACCTAGTGCCATGCCACCACCATCAACCAACCAACGGAACGCCGTAAGGAGAAAAATAACATCAATGAATTTTACCACGGATATATAAAAAAACGATCCACCTCTTTCGAATTTAAATTACCATCACCGCGTTTCTATCAAAACAGGGAAAGTGTTTATGGAATCAGCCCTGTGTGCATTATAGCAGTCTGCTGCTGCTGGTTATGTCAATGAATGGGCTTTTGGCACGGCGTCTTTATTGCTTTTCATGAATTATGGGGGACCCATATATATATATATATATATATGCCCAGAGATGGGTTCCGTATGCTTTGCACGTACTTTTGAAAAAAAATACTATACTACATCATGCCTTGACTAAAAGCAAGATTACGGTTATCCATATTTTATGTATCATCTGAATGTAAAGTGCTATATATAGCAGAGTAACTATACTACATAACATGGGCGTTACAGATAAGTTCATCATCATCACCCGCTCATCATCACACATATCCACTCTGTGATGATGCGCTATATAAGTTATATACACGTGGAAGGCCCGGATGTTTCCCGATTTGATGAAATTGTGTGGAGCGTGTGGGTGGAGAGAGTTCATACGTTCATCAGAGCTCACGATTAACAAATCAAATTTATTTACTCAATCATCTTCATTTCATCATCGACCCCCGACCACAATTATCCCCGAAACAAATGATTTAATATGAGGCGAATGAGGAGGAATTGGACAAGGAACAGACTTTGATTTGACCCACCCGGACTGGTGACATGTGTACCAGGAAATAATGCGGAAAACCAGAAAAACTCACCACAAACAAACCACCACCGCCACCACCAGCTTGCTCTCTGGAGTGAAAACGACACATTTTTTTTCAGTTTGGCAGGAGGGACATGAATAAAACGACGTTGTTGCAGAATAAGATGCATGAGTTGGCGACCGGTTGTTGACTGAAGTTGACAGACTAATGGATCCGTGACGGGAATGGATGGGTCACCAGTCAGTGTTGGGAACCCGGGTAATTACTCTCGCAAATTTATTTGCTTCACTTTTACTCAAGAAAAGGGATATAATATGTACGTATGTCCCCACATATCTACACCCTGCAGTGGGGTAGGCAGGCAGGCGAGGCAGACGGAGGGAAAAAAAGTTGAAGGAAAATGGAATAGCTATATAGCTAGCTCTCTAGCATGCCATGCGAGAGAGAGAGGATTTCTCCGTCTGTTCATCTTCTTTTTGGACCATTGCATTGACTGCTCTGGTGACATTGTGATATCATCCGAGATTTATTTCCTTTTTGCTCCGTGTGCTGCTCCCTCTTCCTCCCTTTCTGTCGGTTGTCGTTACTACTAAATGCTCGCCAAAATGAGTGGAGTGTGCAGTCGTGCTCATATACATAAATATATCGACGACGAGAGGACGAGAGTCCTCCTCTCTAAAATATACACTCCGAGAGTATTGAGCATAGCTTAGCACACTTTTTTTTCTACCAACTTTTTAGGTTGTGCTCGCCTCAGAAAAAAAAACTGCTATTCCTCTCCTCCTTCTTTCATGCGTCTATAGCTCACTCTCTCTCTCTCTCTCTGTTTTCAAACACGGGGATCCCTGCTCAGTTGTTCAAACTGTCAGCAATAAATTCACATTTGTCGTCGTGGGACACCCACTTTAGTCACTTTGCAAAATTTATGCTTTTTCCATGCTCCCTGGCTTTTTCCCTCTTCACTCTCGTCCTTATATACAGAGTGTGGGACTTGCCGGCACATCCTTTGCACACACCGTGCCATGCCTTGCCATGCCATGCCATGCCATTGCTAAAAGGAGCGAAAAGAGAGCAATTTATTCCTCCTGCCAGCCAACACAAGTGAAACGAGGGAAGTGATGTGATTTAGCCGTTTTACTTATTTATATACATACCAACCAACATCACATTTTCCCTCTGAAAACTTCTCCCCCAAAAGAAAAAAGATTTTTCTTTAGCATTTTGCATTGGCTTTTCCATCCGGTCTCTTCTCTCTTCAAAGTCGTCAGCCTGGGATTATGCCAAGAAAACAAAAGCACTTTACTCATCTCTCCCATCTCCACCACCATCCTATATATAAACGTATTTCTTAATTTGACTCGCTAATACAGTTACCAACTTCAATGTTATAAATTACGCTTTGATTAAACCAATTCCAATCCCTCACACGACGACAGAACGCATTAGCCTCATATATAGCAGCCCTGTTATCTCTGTGGTGTCACTCTTATTGTCACTGGGTTGGAATTACGACCACACTACATAAACGAGTCGAGTGGCGTGTCAGCTTTTGGTAGCTGACATTATCGCGACACAGAGAGAGAGAGAGAGAGAGACAGAAACACACACGGTGTGCTATGCTCCTTCCTCTCCTCTCCTCTATAACTCCTAACACACCTCCTACAACTCACGGAACAAAGCCCGTATTTCATGGAATGTGACAGGGGAACTGTAACAAAAGGGCGCACTCCTGATTGACATTTACGATCATCCAGTGCCACTCCGCCCACCAAATAAACGAGCAGAGAAGAGCGAGGCTCTATAATATACCGGGTCAGCAGGAGCTGCAGAAAGAAATGAGAGAATGGGCCAAGAAGTAAAAGACGACGACGACGACGACGTTCGTTCTCGTTCTCGTCGTTGCATGATATATTAGATAAACCGTATCATCATCTCTCCTATTATCAGCTCCCTTGTCAAACATTCTTTCCCAATTTTTTCCCTTTTTCTCGCTGAAGCTGAATGGGAGGTGTATTAAAAGAGATTGTCCGCAGCGATGTGATATATATCTCGAGGGGAAATTGGTGATAGAAGTGTTGTCGTAAAAGTGGAGAGTAGCAATTTGGAATGGTGTTCCACCATTCTCTTCTCTCCTCCGCTCCAACCAAACGAACCCGAGTTTTATATTATGTAGGGCCATTCCATTATTCCCGTGGTTTTATGTGAGGAAGAACAGGAAGTCATAATTTATTTCATGGAGCTCTCTGTTTGCTCTCGGCTTCCACTCCGCCTGACACATATATACTACTACTACTCCTTTTTTGTCCGGCGTTCTATCTGCAGAGCAGAGTAGGGCGAGCGAGCAGTATTAGTGCAGTGGTCACATAAAAGAAGAAAAAGCCAGAGAGAGAGAGGTATATATTTTTTTCCAAGGGCCATTTTACGACCTCCTCTTGTCACCTGTCAATTTTAATTGCCTTCCTGTCAGCCCTGGTCATTTGTCATGTTTTCCATGTCCCACAAGACGGGGAAAAACACGATAGAGGAACAGGCTGGCTGGTTGGTTGTGTCAGTTGCAGGGAGAAAATAACAACGCCTTTATTTTATTCATTCAGGAGGAGAAGAAGACTGCCAGAGTGCCAGTGAAGCTGGTCAGATAGATGACGAAAACCCTATTGTTCTCTGTCTCTCTCTCTCGTTTATTGTAGACGAGAGTAGTGGTGGCAGTCTACAGCCGTCATTATCACTGTGACAGAAAAGAGGTATATCCCCGGCCATACCACCACCACCACCACCATGACACGTAGAGCTGAGGAGAGACTAGTGAAATATTATTGTACCTACCTGCCTGGTTCTCTCTGTTATTCTGTTTGGTTGCAAAGTTTAATTTGCCATTCCGAGCATGGTCCACACGGACTCCTCAACGTCCTCTACCCAGCCAGCCAGTCCCCAGCGTCTCATTCATAATAAACGGGAACAAATGAGGGAAAACAAGAAAATGAGGAGAGACACAGGGAGGCAGCAGAGCAGAGGCAGGAGGATAATATAATGTGTTACTGAAAATGACCATAGCCCCTACAAAACAGAGTGCAGCAGACAGACAGTGTACATAGGTATATGTATAGAGATGAGAGAAGAATCCTTTTTTTTCTCTTTTGCCCCTTTAATAACTCCTTGGTATCTTTCCCTGACATTTTACTACCATTACTCAAGCCGTTTATGTTATTAAAGTCGGGGTTGGATGTGCTCCGCCAGTAAGAGAACCATTTATTTTCTTCTTTTTTTTCTGTGTATGTGTGTGTGAGAGAGAGAGAGAGACGCGCTCTGCCACAGCATCCCATAGTTATAGAATAGAAGTAGAAGACTGGCATCGCGTGAGGTTTTTATTTTGGAAGCCCATTAAAACTTGGTTGTGGGCTGGTATGACAGTTCGATTAAAATCTTGACCAATAAATCAATCCTAACCTTATCTTTATTACTCCTTTTCGTACATTCATAAAAATTTTGCCCTGTAATAAATTATCCCGGATTTTTTACACACTGGGCTCCTGTCTTGTTTCTGCATACACAAGAGGAGGAGGAGGAGGTGATGGTGGTGTAGTGGTGGTGGTGGGGTGGGACAAGTGCAATGGGATTTTCAATGTGCTTTGTTTTTAATATAATAATAAAACGTATATTATATATATTTTTTCTGCCAAGTTGCGCGCATGACGTGACGTGTACAATGAAAATGTGCAAAAAGCCGCACAGGCTGCTGTCTTAATGTGCCTAGATTCCTTTTGGAATTTCTTTTTTACTCTTTCGCGGCTCGTATTCCTCATCTCTTTGAACTCACTAAATTATTGGCATTGCAAAAAAAGTGAATTTATGGGATTAACCACATTTTTTCCCTTTATTTTTGTGCTAAATAGATGGTCAGGAGGGAGGAGGTATTCGCAAAAGGGGGAAAATGCCGACAATTTAGCTTCTCGAGCTCATACATCATGCAGCTTTTTTTATGATGTTTTGTGAGAAAAAAATGAACTAATGTTCTACAAAAGAAAAATGTTTCGTTGCACCAGAAATATTGAAATTGAGGCTGTTACACATATTCGTTATATTCGTTTGGGAGCCAAAGTATCATGTCATAAATCTGTCTTAAGAGCTAACCTACTTTTTTCCTTCTTTTTAAAAATATATTATAGTCTCGTGCACTTTAGCATACAAATCTCTTTATTCACAAGAAGAAATCAGAAAAAAATAATGATGGCTATAGGAAAAAGGCATGACGTTGAGTTGGTTGGGCTTGGGCATATAAAAAAATATATATATACCTAAATGATAACAACTCAAAGATCCCATCCGGGGGTCACACACTCCACGGGTGAGATGTAGACTGAAAGGCTAAATGGATATATCAAAAGACAAGAAGGACGTGGCCGTAGCCGTACGTACGTTTAAACTTACTTTCCTCTGACAATCTTTGAGTTATCAGAGAAAATGACGATTCCCATATTTCAGCTGCTGCCCTCTTCCTCGAAACAATTTATCTTGAGTGCCAACCCGGATAGAGAAGTGTAGATTAAAAGTGGTTTTTATAGGAAGTGGATGGGTCATAATATCCCCAAGATATCTGTTTCCTTGCTAGAAGACTTACTCCTCCTGATAACTGATAACGACTTTGGATGACGACGACGCCTTTAAAACCAACCACAAAGTGTGTAAAATGATGTGAGGTTTTAGAGCCCATGTTTTAGGGGCATCTAATAAAACTGCTCTGAAATCATCATCATCTCGAGGAGGAAAAGGGAATGGAGGAAGGAGGGAGGAAGTTATAGTGCAACCTTCCTCCTGGGTTTCCTCCAGTACTACACTACCAGTTAAAAAACTGCAAGAAAAAAAGCTATATATATATGCTTGTTTCTCATCCGTTTGCATATGAGCGTGGTGGTGGCGGAGGAGGTGAGGTGGTGGTAGTGTGTGTGTGTGTGTGTGTAGTCATAACTCTTTGGGTAAATTGGTAGGCCATAACTTTGGAAATGGGTATCATGTGGCAAGGGTTGAGCCCATAAATACGTCCTCAGCTCGAGTCTAAATGATCGTAATTTGAGAGTCGGGCGGAATTTATCGCCATCGTTGCCGGGTATTAGTAACGGCGGCATGGCATTTTGCACCGAGTTTTATAGCGCATTTGGCCAGCCTTCCGATTTCCTTTCCAGAGTAGAGTAGAGTATGGATAACTAGACTAGGAGGAAAACCTGCAGCTCTCGTCGCTCGTTTTTTTCTTCCTCCGCTGCAAAATGCACATAATTTTGAGCAAGTGAATAAGTAACAGGCGGGAGGAGGATGCCCAACAGACAAGTCGACACGAACAAAAATGACAATATCCACCACGGTATGTAAATAGATCAAGAGTCAGAGTAAACATTTTTTCCCGTCTTTTGGGTAATAATAATATGGTTATGTTTACGGTCCAAATGGCACATTTTCTCTTCTCCTCTCGCAAAAAAAACGACTACTTTGAGAGAGCCACTTTTGGAGTGGAGAAAATGGGAATGATGATGATATAGTGAAACAGAGAGAGAGAGAGAAGAAATTTAAACGGCTCAAGTTTTATACGCGCCCGGCTATCCTTATTTTCCCATATTTTTGAATTCAATATTACACCCGTTCGGCCGAAACGGTGCACAGGGCCACGAACGGGGTGCACAAGCAAATCCCAAGTTCCAAAATTTTGTATATTGCCGAGAGATAGGCATGATCCAATAAATTTATTTCTGTTTCAGATTTGCTAACCGTATTTCTCACATTTGAAAGGAAAATTAATGGGAGAGCCGCCTGGTTAAACTGGGAGAGAGAAGAATATATTTTGTGTATATCTGGTTCAGAGATCATAACTCTTGTTTGGACGACGGCAAGTATGATAAAGTGGTGGGACTTTATGGCGATTCTTTATGAGTCTCCCAGAACCAATATCTTTTCGGTGGAGGTGATTCTCCTTTTGGTTTGGTTCTCTTGGAGGGTGGCACACACGGTCACACGGTAATACATGAACGAATGGGTTATGTTATGTTGGCCCATATATAATATATTATCCTTCGTGCCTATTTCTAGATGCAGCTGGCGAGTGTTTTTGGGCTTGTCGGGCGGCGGGTGTAGGCATAAAGCATAGTTTAATATGAGTTAGGTGAAAAGCCGATGAAAGTTTATGATCTCTAGAGTATTTTCAATGGATCCCAGAGAAAGAATAAGAAGAGGTAGTAGAAGAGCATTTTTGGAATATCAGCATATAAACTGTGTATATAGCTTTTGCGGGGCTTTACAAAGCCAACTAGCTATATAATATGACTGTGAGGTGGCAGTATAGAGAGAGAGAGAGAGTGGTGGAGGTGGTGGTGGTGTGGTGGTGTTTGGTGAGCGAGAAAGCGAACCTCGTTTTGCCACAGACACTAATGTCTCCTCTTTTCCTCATATACACTGTCGTAAAAAGGCACTTGCCACTACTTGCCAGTACTCGTTTTGCCACAGACACTAATGTCTCCTCTTTTCCTCATATACACTGTCGTAAAAAGGCACTTGCCAGTCTCAATATCCAACTTGCTTGTTCGTTCGTGTTGCTGGTAAGTATAAAAAACGTGGGTTGTGTTTGTGTGGTAGTGGTGGTACGGATGGTGGTGTTATTGCAACTCCCTCGTGAAATATGACTTATGCGTCGTTATGCCTTGATGGTGGTACAGGTACTTAAGAACATAAAACGGGGCTGAAAGGCAGAGTGAAATGTGGAGTAAAAGTAGTAGTAAAACCGGGGAACGAGGAGGAGAAGCGATATATTTTATGGTTGTATCCGGTCTGGATTGGATAGATTGGAAGGAAAAGAGAGGGAAACTAAAAACCGGCAGCAGCAGGAGAAAGTATCTCCTCTTTCTTTTTTTTATTTTAGGTTTTTTAGGTGGTCCCTATTTTTTTGCTTAGCTTCGGAGAAGGAAACGATAATAGGAAATGCTCGCCGTGAGGGTGTAATATTGCCAATTTATGGTATGGTTTAAGTGTATGTACGATGATAGCATTAAAATTTAACTGCTGACACTGCCAATAACTAACAAGTGCTTGAGAGAGAGAAGAGAGAGAGAGCGAGATCGAGAGCGGTGGGGAAAGGGGAGGGGGAAGGGGCTATTTACACGGTGGAAAAAATAAAATCTCTCTCGAATCCAATGTCATTCATTCCTATACAGCACCAACCAAACTAAAAAATTAAAAGTGTTTTCAAGCCAAACTCTATAGTTTTCTCCTGTGACATGACATCTCGTAGCATTTCCTCTCACTCTGAAAAAAACATGTTACATATTACATTAATCTACATAATCCACTTTTCCCGACTAGTAGTAGTAGTAGTACACAAAGTTATTTGTATTTTTTTCTTCCGGAAGTATAAATTAATGAGTCCCATTCATAATTCCGCTTTTAATATGACAAAGAGCCGAGAGAGTAAATCCTGTAATAACAACTGGCACTTGTGAAAGAAACGTGAACCCCCAGAAAATGACTTTCTTTTGAAATGCAACGAGTGAGTGAGAGAGTGCATCAGCAAAGTAATTTTCTTTTTTGGAGGATAATATATCACCACCACCACCACCACTGAACTGAACCCAGCGTACAAGGGAGTAAAAGAACGCATATATATAAGCTTTTTTTTTAACCACATGCATCATATGCCTCATATTCCGTGTCTACATTAGTAAAAAACAAGACGAAGCCTATCCTCCTCCGTTTTCGTCGTCCTGTTCCTTCTTCGTTTGCTATATAAATATAATAGGAAAATAAAATGTCTACTACCGCTCTTTCTCTCTCTCTCTCTCTCTCTCTCTCTGCGAGCAAGAAAGATGGGCTTGCTTGTTCAAAAGAGCAGGAGGGAGAGCGTGCACACGGACGGAGTTGGAGGAGAAGGAGGAAGAAAAAAGAAGAAGAAACGACTGGTTGCTCGTTGCAAAACTCTTTATATAAAAGAAGTGTGGTGTGTGTGCATATTTTGTATAGTTCATATGTTCCAAAAACATATTCCACACCACCACCACCACCACGAACGAGAACCGGCATTATTGCATTGCTGCTGCTGAGCTGAGCACCAAGACAGACATGTTCACGCCGACAGGGTCTGAATGGAGATGAAAAATCCCTCATGTCACGATAATAAATGAGCAGATTTATCATGAGACGTCCTTAACGTCCGGGACTTGCCTCCTTTTTGCCTTCCAGCACAACCACATAATGGATTACCCACTCCCGTCCTGTCATTTATTCCTGCCATTTTTCACTTCTCTCGTCTTCTTCCCTCCTCCTACCTTTCCCGTTCTACGGGCAGCTCGCTCTCACTCGCTACACGTAACATATAACATTAAAAAAGTGTGCTTAGTCTTCCTCAATGTCGTCGTCTTTTACACTTCCTAAGAAACATCAAGAAAGGGAAAAAGGGGACCAATCCAAACATATATAACTAGACGGGTTTTTTCTTCTTCTTTTTTTTTAGTTTAGTCCCTCTCTCTGCTTTTGGAAATGGAAGAAAACCCTAATGCACTATTTTTTGCAGCATGACGACGAGACGGAGACGGAATAGACTTATGGAGAAAGAGAGAGAGAGAGAGAGAGAGGGGTTGGATTGGCAAGACGGAAGGGAGTCACAGGCAAACACTTTTTCCTCTCCTGATTCCGGTCAAAAAGAGAAAGAAGACAGACAGACAGGCGGACAGGCAGACACAAGTTCCACTTACTCCAACCATCCTTATTCCTCCTTTTTTCCCTCCACATCACGTCATGTCAAGAGGACAAGTACCAAAAGCTCCTTTCACTTTTTTGTCAAGTCACTTTTTCTTCTTTCCTCTCTCTCCTCCCTCCGCCCGCTGACTGGGTCGTATAAAAGGGAGTCAAACTAATAATAAGACTGACGTACGTTGCCGTTCGTCGTTGAGGATGTGGATCACAAGCCTTTTTTTTACCTTTTCTCAAATAGGTTTAGCAAATTTTTTTCTTCTTTTGTGCAAAACAACATATAAAAAATACTGAAACTTTTGGGATTTTCGGCTAATAGTGTCACGACATAAGTGGCTAACGACTGGAGTCACTTTCACGGAATGAAAGGCACGTGATTAAAAGAGCAATGAGATTAAATGTTTTACCCATTTTGAGTGACCAACTGAGCTGAGCTGAACCGGAGGAGGAGGAGGCGAAGGAGGAAAAAAGAGGAGGAGGACATGTTTTCAGCAAATGCAAATTCCTAGGTTTATACCCCGAAAATCGTAAAGCGGTGGTGGCTCCCGTTAACTGGCTTTAAAAACGATGAAACAGGAGTCTCGTTGGTATTAACAATGAAATTGTACAACCACCCTGGGACTCCTTTTTCCCCTGGATGATAATAGCCTTTGCTATAAAACGGAGGAGAAAGGAGGAGAAGGGGGACCCCAAATGGCCAGCAGGAACTTGATACGGATGACATCCCGAGGAGGAAGCAAAACTGCTGTTTTTACGGTGGTGTTTGGTGTATATGTTTCCACCGTACACACACACAGACACTTTCATTAGAACAGATGGAACGAAGATAGTAGTGGAGAACACTTGATGCAAGTTTAACGGGCAAGTAAGTGGTGCAAGAGATTACGATTGCTGTGCTTGCTTCTCCGCTTCTCAGTTTGGACAAGAAGACAGTCTCAAAACAAGAGTTTGCTGCCGGGTTGGTGGTGCTTCCTATGGTGGATGTTCGGTGGTGGTGGTGGTGGTGGTTTACAGAGAGCGGAGCAACCTTGCCATTTCATTGTCCAATATTGCGAGTGATATCGTCGTTCTATATGACGCCATCAATTTAGACTCTCTGGCTGCCTCCTGGAAAAACGCGAGACCATTAAACAGGGTTGGGACTCTAATGTGGGCTATGGACTTGTGGAACTAACCGGACAAAACGGGGATATGTTTTGAGGCGGTGGTGTGATGGTGGTGGTGCATGGTGGTAGAGGTGGTCGTGGAGTGGATCTATTTGAGCAGTGGTTTTGTAAAAGCAGCAGCAGCAGCAGCACCAGCGGTTGTGTTCCCACTTCCAAAAATTCCGCTTCCCTCTCGGACCCACTCTCTCTCTCTCTCTCTCTTTCCAGCTCCCCTATTTTTTTTTTTATCTTTTTCCGTGATGTCAGCTATATCGTGGTTATAGTCATCGTTTTTCTCGTGGTGAGTACTCCAGAGCCCATTTCGTTCTGTTGGAAGTGAAAGCCTAAGTATGATAAAATGGGGGCAGAGTGGCAGTTTAGGTTGGCTTATCACTCCACTCACAGGCCGCTTTTCCCTATTTTATTCGTGCGGATCGTATCATCATGTTTGAGAGAGAAATAGTCGTCGTGTCGTCATCTCGCCGAGAAGAACACATGAAAATAAACCCTGTTAGCATAGCACACACACACACACACACACCAAAAGCAAACAGATTCTTCCTATAAAGTGGGCATTATTACACATATAAAGCTCTTCTTCTTCTTCTTCTTCCTCCTCCGTTTTTTTTCTTCTCTTCTGAATCACTTGTTATATCATTTTCTCGTGGAAACTCTTGCTTAGAGGCTCTTTTGCCCATTTTCCTTTTTCCGACAGCCATGTTCTTGTGTTCTTATGAGCCCATCTTGCTGTCAAATTTAACGTGATTTGTGTCACTCTTTATGTCCTATTACTCCACTAGTTCTGTTGCTCTGCTCCTACTTTATGTCCGCTTTTTCCACCAAAGTACGTATGAGAGAGAGAGAGACGCGCCACGCCACGGCTGTGTGGACTAGATGAAGTTTACTTTCTCTTCTCTTCTCTTCTTCTGCTGCTCTGTCATAAGATAGATAGTGGTTATATGTGTGTTGTAAAGTACACAGTAAATGCTCGCGCGATATGATTCATGGTCGCTACTTACTCTTTTTTGACGAGGAAAGAACGGCACTTTTTCCCTTTCCTTATGTGTCCCACTGTCACATTAACTCACAGTGTATTATATATTATCCGGGAAAATGGAGTTGAGAAAAAAAGGGGAATTTTTGGATTACCTAAAATGAGACAGACAGAGAGCCTCACCAAGATGGGACGGTAAATGTAAACCATGATGATATGATGACTATAGCAGATGATATAACAAGAAATGTTTTTACACCATGGGAAATTGCTACTTTTCTTTGGCTTGGCCTTTGGATTTGATATTAAGAAGTTGTTGATGAACGAGGAAAATATGTGCTTTTTACAATGTTTGGCCACAAGATGTAATTCAGATTCATCAATTGGGACGAACGGACGAAATGGGAAAATGTTTAAGTGAATCATATATCTGAGGAGCGGATTGTGCATTGTGGAAGGAGATATTGATTGACACTAAAATATCCCGTGGAAAGTTATAATAATAAAAAATGAGTTCATCATCCGTCGAAACTTTATTTTTTTCAACCTGACAGGAGTACAAATGAGTCCATTTGTGACCACCATCTATTAATTTTCCTGTCACTTTTTCTCCAAAATGACTGGCCTTTTCACGTGTAAATGGCCCATGTGTGCCCAATATCCTTTACGCGATTTTCTCCTCATAGAAATATTAAATCCGACAAAAAAATACTAGTAAACCTAATGTCCCTCCATTTTTACAGCACTCTATCCTAGTTCACCACGATGATACAAACTTGTGTAAAGAAACTTTTGCTAATTACCACCAGCCAGCACATAGTCATTATCTAGCCTCGTAAAATACAAAAGTGATGATAGCAAAAGACTGAAAATCTGCCTGACTGACTGAACGGGGAACTGACTTTTCTTTTTTGTATAGGTATCCCCTTTCCAGGCTCCAATGTCATTTCCCATCTAAAAACCATGCCATGCAGAGCATGCATACAGCATAGTATATTATAGCATTCCCACGCGCAAAAGAAAAAAAGTGGGAAGATGAAGAAGCATGGTGGATAATAAAGTGTCATATTTTGACAAAGATTAATGGCCGTAATGATACCAATCTCTGGGGATAAACATGTAGTATAAGTAAAGTAAAGTCAACTTTTGTATTTAATCTTGACTTTTGCGTATATTATATACTACCTCATCGTGCTGCATGCAGTGTACACATTAGGTCATATAGCTTTGATCCACTTCCTCCATCTCCAGCATGACTCCGCTGTGTGCTCCCCCGTTCCAAATACCACATACTTTTGGAGAATATCGTCTGTGCTGTCGTCTAAGGGCAGGAGGAGGAGGATGTGTATTATGATCTCTTTTCTTTTGTTGACCTGCTGATGATGTCAACGATACTGACTTGTGAGTGGATGGTGTTATGTTGTCCCTCGACTGGGATATATATGGGTGGAAAGGAGAGAATAATAATATGAGAAACAAGAGATAGCGTCATCCACGTCCACGTCCACATGCTTTATTTACACTTTCTCCATCGCAGACCGCCACCGCCATCGCCGCTCGTTATGAGACCCTAGAGGACCAAGGACCAGCCGTGGAACAAATCGTTATATGACAAAATGGTTGAAACTGAGACAACGGTTGCGGACCATATTGATGTACATTAGTGTACCCCATATATATAATGATACTGTTGCAGTGTGAAAATCATTAAAGGCAATGATTAGTTTGTGCGATATGACACATGTCCTACATTTTTAACAACATGCAATATTCTACTTTTCCTTGAAAACTCCAAAGCTAGCTCTAGCTAATATGTAATCTAGTTTTTTGGGGAGAAGTAACGTGAATGCATGGCATGGATTCTATATTATGGATTGCATGATGGTATGGTTCTTTAGTTAGTTAGGTAGGTACAAACAAGAGGAAGTCGTTTTACGGGCACAACTCGCATCGGGTGGTTTGGCGAAAGAGCAGTCTGTAATCATAATCATCATCAATCAAAGCTAGAAGAGACCTTGGGAGATGTCAGAAGGAAATTTTGACACTTGAAATACACTTTCAATCTTCATTTCCTTTCACGTACACACACAACGCCCAGTTTGCTTGATGAATCGGGTGGTAATTGATGACAGCGTGGAAGCCTATATAGCCTTCCTTAGCCTGGCTGAAAAAAACCGGTGTGCCCACTGGAGCCACTAAAACCAAAAAAATTAATGCATACAAACAACGCGAGAGTGCTATGTGTGTGATCCGGGATGGTCAGGAGATGTCTCCAAATTCTCTTAAAAATCCCGGTGCAATTATGCTGTTATTAGATTAGATTAGATTCGACTTTATTAACGTGTTAACTTATAATAACTTATTATAACTTATAATAATTAAGGATTAATCAGTAGAATAACAAATATCCTGTCGAAGTAAACTTTTTATTTTTTGTTGACAATAGACGGCACTCGTAAAAATAAATAAACGCTCTTCTTGAAAGTACATGTAGATATTGTTCACGTAAAGTTGTGGTGTACTGTTTCTAAAAAAGCTAAAATCACTCAAAACTATGCTTTTCAAACCAGATTGCATACCTCAACCCTTTTGTCTCTGTAACTCGCATTACACATTGCATTTTTGTGAGCTGCCATCAGCAATATCCTTCCTCCACCAAACACCACTTCCCTCTTAGCTCCATACTGTGCAGGCTAGCAGAGAGAGAGAGAGAAAGAGAGAGAGAACGAAAAAAAATCATCATCATCATCCACAAGAGGAAAAACAACCTAGTTGATTTATGACTCTCATAATAATGTCTAAAATGGACAAGGGCCTGCTGGGGCGGATCAGATCACAAACGAGGAAAAAAAATCACACAAGTGAAGTATGGTTATATGTTGTCTCTTGTACTAACACAATGAGATTATTTCCCAAAGAACATTACAGATGCATCGGGGCAGAAAGAAAGACACAAGTACTTACACACACACACACACACATATTTTCCTCCTCCAAATAATAAAAAAAACTCCATGTACATATACTTCCCATGTACTCCATTTTCCCATATTTCAACTCTGGCTCACGTTTAGTAGCTTCTGCTTATTACTATTATGTCCATAAAAGGACTCGTCAAAAGGATTCTCTTGGCGTTCTTAAAAAAATGAAACATGGTTCTTCAAGATAATAATAACTTTTCTTAAAATGCAACAGGAATGCAATAGCATCATTGTTCTAAATTACATCATATCAAGAGGATCACAGGCAGAGCCACAACAGCTTTACAAAAAATGCACCACCACGGGTAAACTATGAAAGATTGAAAATCATGATGATGATGATGATGATGTGATGGTGATGTTGTTCTTCTCGTCCTACCTATCCGAGAAGGTTGTTATATGTTGTGTATTGTGTTTCCGAAAAAAAAACTTTTGACATGACGTCGGCACACATACAGATAAAATGGAAGCACGTCCACAGAGGCCACAGGAGGTCGGAGATAATTGAAGTTTTTTCCTCTCTTCAAACTCTCTCGTTGACGTATAACAAATATATATCCAAGCAAGTACAGACAGATACAACAATCTCCAATTTCCATTCATTTACAGCCAACACGTTTCTCCATTGTGTACTACCACTACCCACTACCACCACCACTTGTATGTAAAGTGGTGTTAAGTTAAGGAAAGGAAGTATGCTGTCAGGATGAGGAGAAGAGAAAAAAAAATGCGTTTCAAGGGAAAAGAGGAGGGTGGAAGAAAGAGAGAGACAGAGAGAGAGAGAGAGAGAGAAAGAGAGAGAAAAAACGAGATAAAGAGCTCTTCAAAATGTCGACTCGTTTGCTGGATATATGTTGATAATGCTAAATGTTTCATGTGCTTTTGTTCAAAATAAATCCAGTCTTGATTTTTTTATATACCTACACTCTACTCGCCCTGTCTCATTGGTTGGTTTGGAGCGTAATAATTAAGACTGCAAAATGGATATTTTTTTTTTGAGAAGGAATAGAGTATAGAAAAAAATACCACTTTCTTGAAATTGAAATAATGCTTGTCGATTTTTGCCAAAAAAAAATGTTAGATTCGGTTGATGAGGTATGAAAAAAGGAGCTGTATGTCGGGTTGTTGTGTTGTGAGAGTGAGTGGATACATTACCACTTTGTTTCTTCATTCGTTGTAGATCTCGCACATGTTTTAAGAGCTTCTTCTCTGCGTGTAAAAAGGAAACCACAAGCGTTTTTAGAAGAAAGGTACAAATAATGCGTGTGTCTCTTCACTTTTCAAGTTGATGTCGTCTGGGATGACGATGACGGTGGTGATGTTGTAGAGTAAGCACGTTCTGCGAGGTAGTAGGCCTCTGCTCTACTCTAAACCCTTTTTTGTACATTAAATATATAATATTATGCCCAACTATGTATATAGCCAAAAACATTACTTACTTTGTGTACTCGTGTACTCCAGCAAGCAGCATCCCCTAAAAAATAATATTGCCTTAGTTGAGTAGCGCGATGAGGGAGACAGTAAGTGAGTGGTTGTCTGTCGTAAAAAGAGATTTTTCAAGAGGAGAGAGAGAGAGAGAGAGAGAGAGAGAGAGGATATGCGGTAATGAAAGGAGTGTAATAATGATGGGGGGATAAAATGGATGAAGGACTCACAACAATGAGCCCACGGGGTTCCTCATAATTCAGTGTCACTTTTGAACAATGGAACCTATTTTTCCTCCGTTTCCCCCCGTGTGTTTTCTCCCTTTCATTGAGAGAATGGGGAATGGGGAACGGGGAACATCTGCAGTTGTCGTTTGATGGGACACACATCTCTCACACCCCGGGTGTCATGTTCCATCCAACATTTTCGCTCTTTTGCTTGCACTACTACTACCACTACTACTACTCGAGGAGACTCTACTTTTTTATGATGCAGACACAATTTTGTTATTGTCAGAGGAGAGTAGTGCTGTTGATGTTGATGTCGTAGTACGTAGGTAGTCTTTATGTACAACAGGAGATGGATGGATGGATGGAACCAAGCTACATACTTAATATATAAAAACAGCTTCCATATATAATTCCAGAGAGAGAGAGAGAAGAGCAGGATGATGATGATGATGATGATGCAGATATAATATATTGCCTCCTTGCTCCTCAGCTTACTCATCATGATGATACTTCAGCAGGCATCATCATCATTGTTGTTGTTGAGCGTAAACTGAAAAAAAAATAAACGTTATGGTTGTAGACGGATACCCTCATCATTATCATTATGGAGTTGAATTGGTGTGACCTCATCGCATTTATTTCTTGTGTGTGGATTTTTTTAGGCGAGAGGATGAGATGAGATGAGCGAGAGTGTCAGAGTGTCTCTGTGTGTTTACCACACAGGGCCACAGCCACAGCGCATTCGGGGATATGGAAAAGAGAACAAAAAGGGGAAAAAAAGAAGAAATATATTTTAAATGGGAATATATTTTCTCTCTTCCCTTCCCCTCATCATCATCATGATCGGGTAATATATTAAACCCTATTTGTATGCGTGGAGCAATAAAACATGGTGATAATAATGCTCCATGGCTCATTGTGGATGACATATGACAACAGAGAATATAAAGAAATGATGTGACGGAGAGGATTATTATTATTATGCGCCACCTTTGCGTAATGAGAGAGAGAGAGTCAAGCAGGAGAGGAGACCAAGGGTAATTGTATGGAAATGAGCGTTTTGCATTCACAAAACTAATTCTTGCGTTTCAAACTGACATTTCCCAACTTGAGAACTAGAGTGCACAGTGCGATGCAAACAATCTATCTGACTACCTTCCAGACCCCGTCTGACTTTAGAAATATTTTTTTTGGACGCTTACTTGCAACATATTTTGCACGGATGTAATAATTTCATTAAGAGTAGAATGAATATTATAATGTACAAGTATTAAGACAAGCCAAAATGAGTTTACACGTAGCCAAGTTTTGCAACGACGTTTTTTAAAAAAAATGTTATATTATTATTTATTATGGCCTTTATATACACTTTTTATACTGTGTACTGGGATTTGAAACACCTGCACCACCACCACCACCACTCCAACTATGCGGACACGCTCCACGCTAAACTGCACGACGACGTATATGTGACTTGCCTCTTTAAAGGAGTAGAATGAATGAGAAGGAGGAAACATTTTAGAAGAAAAGCAACAAAAAATATCTATAAAACATTTTGTGTACAAGAAGCATTTATTTGAGGAAATGGCGAATTCAGAAAAAGAAGAGAGAAAAAAAGACGAGTCATCATCATCATCATCACATTCTTGGCGTATATTCTGCCCAACCAAGACGAGAAGGAGTGAAGGCGTTGATCTGCATTTTTGCAAACAAAACTTCTCTTTTTTTAAGAAAAAAAAACGTTAGACATCATTTGGTTGATGTTCTCCGTGTCTCGTCGTCAGACCAGATTTGTAGCGACAGTAGCAGTTCGCAGTCGACTTGGATTATTTTACAAGTACGTTTATAGAATGGAATCAAAGATAGTTATCCCTGCATATGCCATTGTAGTTTGGTTATTGTGCATTATAATTTCAACCCCTATTGCCTGTATTCAAGAGGACTCAGGTGTGTGTTTGTTGTCCAAATCATAGCCTACTACTCCAATAATATTGTGTTGTATTTAAATCCTAACATTTTAGCTTGGTTTCTTCTTCACCCCCTTTTCAGCTCCCGGGATTTTCACCGAGCCGTCCGTCTTCCTAACCGTTTCCTCCGAGCCGGACTGCGAGAACCGCTCGTGGTACAAGCCTTGGACCTGGTTCCAAGAAACCCAGTGCGACCGCCGGTTGGAGCTAAACTGGCTAAACTTTGACCAAATCCGCTCTTCCGATCCCGACTCTGAGCACTACGTTGGTCTCTTCCGGTGGGACCCCACCTCCCCCTTTTCCCCACAACCTCCTCCCCCACCCCCAGAAAAGCACAAGACTCCCGTCAGCTCCCCCTCCCAAGCGGCATCCGGTTATTTCAAAACAACAGCGAGATACGAGCGTCGGGATGATCTCTCCCAAGGGATGAAAGACCCCTGTTTCCTCGGCTATTGGATAGCTTACGTCCGTGTGTCTAAAAACAGTAATAATAATAGCAGTAGCAGTAGCAACTCGAACACGACGACGGGGATGAGCACTACGACGACTACCACCGTGTTGAAAAGCAACTGTCTCAAATTGTATCCCTTTTGGATGGCTGAGCTTCAAGAGGCGATTGGGGATTTGCCTTTGACTTCCCTCATGATTCCTGGCACTCACAACTCGGGCTCTTGGGCAAAGTACAAAGGGGTTGTCTCCGAAATTAATCCCGTCTCCGCTTATGAAATCACGTAAGTAATAAAACACTCTGGGTTTTCCCATCTCACCAACCAAAAAAAAAAAACTTACACACTGGCTCAAAATATAATAATGATTTACTGGAGTATATAATACTTTTTTTTGCATAATCCACCACCACCGCCACGTGCGATATATTGATATAGGCAAGAGGAGTCCATATACGATCAGCTAATGCACGGGATTCGCTATCTGGACGTGAGAGTCAGCTACCACTCCATCCTCCCCGTGAACTTTTGGGTTAGCCACGAGCTGCCACAAATCCCGTTGACAAGCTTATTGTCGGATGTACAGCGGTTTGTGGAGGAAACGAACAAAAGGGAAATTGTATTTGTCGACTTTCATCGCTTCCACTCTGGAATCAATAGTCCAGAAATCCATGCCCAGCTAATTCACTTGGTTGACAGCTATTTAGGCCCGTATCTCGTTCCCTACAGCCGCTCCGCGCTCACACCGAACCAGCTCTGGAGGAGTGGGAATGGGAACGGGAGCAGAACCGTTTTTGTTACGTATCCGGATCCATTGATACGGAAACAGCATTCATTTCTCTGGCCACCATTTCAACATGTAAGTGTAAGCGACTCGAGCGGCTATACCCATTATTGCTCCTTGCTCCTCCGCCACACTCAATGAAGACAACAATAATTAATCATTTTGTGGATATCAAAAAGGAAAAAAAAACTTTTTTTTCTCTTCCCCAGTCATGGGCCGACACCAACAGCATTTCCGCCCTGGAACGCTTTCTCGCCGAGGATCTGGATGCTTTTGGCTGTCGCGGGAGATTCTGGACGATGATGACAGAAGCTGACAGCGACCGCCGCGGATATTTTCTCCCGGCCTGACCTCGGTCTGCGGGGAATGGCTCAGTCCGTCAATGGGAACGTGAGTGAGTGGTTCCGGAGGAAATCTTGGTATTCCAGGGCAATGGCCGTCGCCTCGGATTTCTTTCTGGGCACTAATCTAATCGAAATGGCAATTAAAGCTAATGCACATCGTGCCGTTTGTAATAATGCTGATGAGGCAAAGAAGAAGTAAAATAAAATAAAGTAAAGCTAACCCATTTAGCGGGGAAAATTTCGTTTTATTATTTCCTTGTTATTGAATTAATGAAAAATGTGTGGGGTGGGGGAGGAGGAGTAGTAGTGGCGCGGCAAGAGGGACGTGTTGCAAGCTGCATATTACGAGATTTTTGTGCTATATAGTAGGTTGCATCCCAATCCCAAATCCATCAGTTTAGAGGCTAAGGGAGCGGAGCTGGATGGAGCTGCTGCTGCTGCTGGCGTTAGCAAGATGAAAAATGTGGGGAGAGGTAAGAAGACACGACTCTGGAAAGCCTTTTCGGGGAGAAGAGTAATGGTAATTGATCGTGGAGAGCAAAAAAAAATAAAAAATAAAGTGGGAAGACGGGAGCGGAGCAGGAGGAGGAAGAAGAAGAAAAAAGGTCTGTGTGTTTCTCTGGCGAAGCGCGTTTTCTTCAAGTTGCTGAACTTTGACAGGGAAATGATGAGGTCTGTGTGTGTGCCGAGACGGAAATAAATGAGGAACAAGATAGAGACTACATTGAGGATAACAAAGAGGGCAGAGTGGATTTCGACACAAGACATATGTTTTGACGGCGTCTCTTTTAAGAAGAGGACTACTTGACTCTTGAAACAGCCAGGGCTCTCGTCTCGTCGACTCGCGACTACTTCCATATAATCTTGTGTGTTTTTTTGTTGGAGGAGGTTAGGTTGTGCTAACGGAGCTAATGTGGTAGAGTAGTAGAGCATCTCTCGTTTCGGAGGAGGAGAGGGATAGCTCTCGTCCTCCTCCTCCGCGCTCGTCTCAAAGAAGTGAACACGGAGACAAATGAACTTTCCTTCTGAGCACGGACAGCGTCAATTATTCTTGTTCTGCGAAATCCATTTGAAATATATGGATGATGGTGAAAGAAAAGAGGCGAAAACGACGAAATCCCGTTTTTGTGGGGTATGATGGCAATGGCAAAATGCGAGAAGCAAGGAGAAGTGCTTATTACCTTTATGTGGTGATGGTGTAAGGATTTTTAATTGAAAAAATTAACAAGAGGATTTGACACCCGTGTTGATTTTGAACTGTAGAAATTCGATTCAAAAAGTCAATAATTTTATGCGGCAAGTACCGATTTTTGCCAAAAGTTGTGAAAGGATCCTCATTTTTTTATGCCAACTTGAATGATGTAGTCTGTGTGGTTTTATATTTTTATAAAAAAAATGGTTGAGAAATTCTTGACGGAAACCTCAATACATACACACGCGTGTGACGGGATTTGCATAATCCATATTTTTCAATTACAAATTAGGCTATTATTCTCACCTTTTCGAAAACATTATTTGAAATTAAAATGAATTCAACAGGATAATTTAAGCAATACCCGAAAAATATCGTGCAAAAAATCTTGATGTGACCGCGGCGCGGTGGCGACATGCGTTTCACAAAAATGCTTTGTGCGTTACAATTTTTTTTTTGGCTACACGTTTAAAAAAATACCTATGCTATACATTCCAGGAAAATACCTAATATTATATTCAGTGCATCAAATTAGCCTTTTCGTACCTCATATATATAACCGTCGAATAATATTTCGTCAAATAAGTCATCAATCAGCAACATCAAACATTTTTAATTCCACGGGCGAGTGTGGCGAACCACACAAAACAAAATAAAATTTTAATAAGTTCACCGTATTTATTACCGTGTAGTCTTGTAACAAATTACAAAATACCTGGCCTTGAACTTTGCGGTAAACAATGTTCAAATAATAACTACTAATTTTGATTTACACATAATATTTCGCAAATACCTTACATCATCACCTTTTGAGTGTCAAAGCAGTTTACGTTTACGTCATGTAGTATAAAAAAGGTAATCCAGTTGTAGGGAAAGGTACCAGATTTGATAAAAGTATTTGTTGCATGCGCTAAAAATACAGTGTATCTGCGGAAGTATTTATTAATGGCAGTCAAAATGTTTAAATGTATGTTAGTCATCAAGTCATCATATTTATTTGTTTTATCTTTGGTGGTTTAAAAAAAGGGAGCATATGAGAAAATATTTTCAGAAATTCACGAATATTGCAATTGTGATTGATAATCATTCATATGTGATTTTACGACGTCCCTAATAAAAAGTTATTATTCA
>JAANSN010002585.1:0-23114 GCA_036850665.1 Dicranocentrus wangi
TATGATTGATTTAAAAAGTAAAATTTTGCAGTGAACTTATTAACGTGAATAAAAAGCGAGAGATCCAGCAGCCCACAACACATACTCTGTACAATACTTTTAACCAAGTTTCATAGTTCCGCTCGCTCAGCCAACTAACTCACAATCAGTTTTACAAAGTCATTATTATCGTATGTTAAATGTTAATTTAGCTCAGTTATAGCTGCTAACTAATTTGTAGTTGTAGTGGAGTGAAACTGTGCTGCGTAAACTGTGTTCGCAATATCCTATTAGGGTTTTTTATCCTGTTGGTTTGGAGAGGGAAGTAGCGGGGTAGAAAAACCGAAAGGTATATCATATCACAATTAACTTAATTGAGAAAGGGGTGTCAGGGTGAAATGGACATGCACTTCTGTTACAGTGCTTGAAGTATTATACTGAAACATCCCTAGCCACTAGCCACAATGCAATATTGCGGTGTTCAGTGTAGGTATTCCTGTATGACATGCGAAAATAAAACATTTCGTTACCGCTAAATGAAATGAACTATTTGTATTGTGACTTCAAAGTAACGTGCGTTGTAAAGTTACTGAATTATATTAGGTTATTATGAGCAGTTACTTTTTCAACATCATCACCGGCGAGTTATTTAGGTTGGTTAAACGATTTTGCCAGGCAAAATAATACCTTTTTACCGGAATCGGTTAACTTTCCCCTGACATATGTAGGGCTAAACCTGTAAATTACTCTTACAGCCTGTAAACTTTTCGATGCAATGTTAGTCCAATACCTGTATCGTTCAAAGGGAAATGAGTGAACTAAGGAAATAACACTTTGAATTCGGCCATATTTTACACAATTAACAATATTCAGTATCAACAATCAGTACAATTTTGCTCTAAACATTTGAATGACTCAATTGACCCTTCTTTATTTACTGGTAATGCTGCGTAGTTAATTTTTCGTAAATTAAGAACATCAGACAGCAGACCACAATGTCAATTCAATCATTTTGCCGTTCAAGTCTTTAATTTTAATCTGAAGCTATGTGGGTCTTTGTAGACTTGCTGTTGCTGGCTGATGTATTGATGTCCATCAAACAAATCAGCATTTTGTTGAAAGCACTCATAAAACTCCTACACCACGTATGTATATGTATTCCCAAGAATGCGATAATTAATACTAATATCAGCTCAGTCAGAAATAGAAGATCAACGTAGTGTGAATGACAATTTGACAAGTATATAATTATTTTCTGGTGGTAGACAGTAAATGTTTTTCTGATCTCAGTCATTTTATGTGTACTTGTACTGACGTAACATCTACTCTACTTAAAAACAATCTATCGGTGTGTGTGTCCATCCCACCCAACGTTCCAAAAGTCATCTTTCTTTAAACAACACTTTTACTCAAAGTTGAAGGTTAAAGCGACAAGATAAATCCTAAGTTGAAAAGACCATTCTGCTTTTCATATGAGAGTTCATTAATAGCGGTTGCGGTTCTAACAATACGGAAACCCAAACCCATCTCCGAATTAGTGGCGTTTTCTCTGGCTGATACTCACAGGCAGTACTGGCCCTAACATCTTGTGTATTCATATTTCATTTATTTTCATAGCCGAGCTGCCTTCCTTATTTTTCCTGTTCCCCAAACATGATAAAATGAATATTGGGGCCAGTCCCATAAAGTTCCAATTCCAATCCAAACCTTGTCACTTGTTTACAATTTATATACGCGATACGATATTACGAAATTGAAGTTATCACATCACATCTTGTACATAAGTTATCATTTTCTTGCTTGACATGACCTTTCATAAATACATGATAAACTATGTGGCAAATATGATCAACATATATTCAACATAAATGTATTCAACGTGGTGCATTTATAGCGAACATTATTTCATATTTAAAATATAAAGTTATATTTAAAATAGACAAATATGACAATTATTGACTGTTTCAAATTATTTTAAATACTTACTTGGATTTGGTTTAAATTACAGGGAACTTGAAACTGTTGGCAAAGTATAAGCCTTAGGATGTTAGCAACAATGGATTGCCTAAAGTTACAACCAGCCCTGACATCAGGCGACGCTGAGTTATCCTCCAACTTTTTGCCATTTTAGAGATCCTATCTCATGCTAACATTACTGTATTTGATTCATCAATGGTTCTACTCAAACCCAAGCCCTACGCATTTGGCACTTCCGAAGCCTCAGTCTTACCTTAGAAAACGTAACAAAGGAAGTAAAATAGAGTTCACTAAATTAAAATCCACCTTACCAGTCTGGCATTCCAATACTGGTATTGAGGTGGTGAGCAAGCTCTCGAAATTTGATCTTATCTTGGCAGAAATAAGGGAACGCCAGCTTACCATGTCAATCGAAGAGAAGTTTCGCGCTGCGGTGCGCGTCATTCACAACCTTCCCAAAGATGGTAAAATCAAATATCTTTTTTTTTTAATTTAAATTTGGCTTATCCTAAATTTCAAATTATGTAACTGTATTATAGGACCCTACCAGCCTTCAAATAATACGAAACTGAAATTTTATGGTTTGTACAAACAAGCCACGGAAGGGAAAAATAATATATCGAAGCCGGGGTTTTGGGATGTCGTAGGGAGAGCAAAATGGGATGCCTGGAATAGACTAGGAAACATAAGTAAACAAGACGCTATGAATCAGTATGTAGAGGGTCTCAAAGAGGTATGGCTACAATTTTAAATTGACCCCGATACTGATCACCCAAAAAAGTCACACTACACTCTAAAACTATTAACTACTGGGAGAGGGGGAGAGAAGCGTATTAAGGATAAAATAAACTTGTGCTTCCTGAAATTTTGACAGATTGTGGAGACAATGTCATTTAACGGGGAGGTAGAAGACTTCCTGGATTCGATAGGACCATTTTACGAGTTTGTCAATCTGCAGGGAAATGAAATGAACCATATAAAAGAGAAATTGGATGCAGTTACAAGTAGTAGTGGAAGTTCAGCAGCTAATTCACTGGTGCCATCCGCTGAAAATTCAAAGCAGGGTAGTCCGGTCAAAGGCCATCTAAATGGCAACGACGACGAAGATGAAGTATCGTCTTTAGAAACCGCGGAAGTAATTGTGGAAACATCGACAGCAACCTATGAATCCCGGGCAGTTAAAAATATCAGTAATCTAAATGGAAGCGCTTTGTCAAATGACAATAACGAGGACTCCCGTTCAATAATCCCCCCACCGACCCCCGTACACTCGTATTCTCAACACAACGGATTTGTGAAGCATGCAATAGGAAATGACAACGACGACGAGGAAGTGCTGACTGTCACAACTCCATTTATCCCATGCAAAGAAGATTTGGAGCGGGATGAAGACGAAGAAAGTAAGAGCCATGCCAGAGTAAAGGTGACATCATCAATAGAAACTGTCACCAGCGTTGCGACATCCGGAACCGAGTCAGAGAAATACTATAGCGGAGATAGTGAGCCAGAAATAGATGAAAAATATATGGCATCATTTATGGCAGCAGAAAGTTATCCTAGTACATCCTTGGCTGTCGTGATAAACAATCAAACGCAATCTATTGAAGCCAGTTCTTCGAAAAAGTTAGTTGCCAATAGTCCACCCAAAAAGTCTAAAGAACGAATTAGTCCAAAAAATAGCTCATTAGTTTTGCGAAGCACAAATCCAGATGTTGTTCTGCAACAAACGGTGGAGAGAATCAATAGAGATGTAGACCACATTTTGGCAAGGTTGAGAATACTGGAGGCAGCTTATGCGGCAAACGCCGAAGGTGCAATAAGAAATCCCGGCAATGAACAACGGAGAAGACGTCGAATATTTGGGGATTTATCACCGCAGTCGATCGCTTTCATTGTTATGTGGCCTTTTGCTGTTCAATTCATGATTAAACTGATTCGTTGGTGGTGGCGAAGAAGGCGAAACGCTTCAATCCAATAAGCTATACATATACAATTGATACGGAAGCGACAGAAGTAGTTTGCGTATATGAATTTTCAAAGTTTTTTTTAAAATAAAGCGTAATTATTGGGTCGCAATAACTGGGACCCTCGTGACCAACCAATTGCTTACAACACCATGACGCAATAGTATGAAAAACTGATAAAATATACGTATCACTTGGGTTTGGAGTTAAAATAAGTTTTATTTAGATATAATTATGACCAATATACATCCTTTTAATTCCATGTACCTGGTGATTCATGAACTTTTAAAATATTTCCCATTTCTAAGTTTATCATATATTGTTTTATATTGTTGATGTGTAACCTCATTTGTCATTTGCTTACTATTGAGAGGGGTGAAAATTTAGTCATTTTTCAGCTCACGGTGCAATTCCTTTATGTACAAGTCTTTCTGTTAAACAGTCACATATTATATACAATTGATACAATACTTATTGTAAGGGGTTCCTTATGTTCGCGTGTGATTTTATGTCCTGATTTGCCGATATTTGTATTTATTTACCTATAAATGTATGACTCAACTATAATTATTATCTTCCCACCAGGATGTAACACCAAAGCTCAAATTGTAATAATCGATGTATTTTTTAGTTTGCATAGTGTGATAATATTCCTCAATTCCTTAGCCATACAATTTAAGGTACATTGGATGAAAGCATAATAAGGTGAAATATATGCATCACAAGGAGACACATTTTCAGCCATATGGAATGAGGAATATACACTACCATGACGCGACGGCTGGTGGCCAGTGCTACTTATTTTATTGCATCATGTTAAAATTCAAGATTTCATGTGATGAATATATATATATGTATATGACAAAGGGTTTAAGAAAACGGAGCGGAACCTGAAAACCTGAATTGAACACTTGTTGAACCATGATGAGTCACAAAAATTAAATATATTATGGATACAATAAATCGTCATAATGTTTTTATTTAATTGTCGAAATCAAGTCCATTTCATTTCATCGGACAGATTCTTATTGCTACTGGTTTACTTTGGTACAAAAATCCCGTGCATCCCGGTTGGAATTTGGCAATCAAAATTTGCCCTCCCAATTTCCCGGAAACTCTGGCCATCAATAACAACCAAAAAATCTTTCGTAGCTTCGTCTGCTGAAGCAAAAGCAATAACAATCACTCCATCGTCCTCTTGCTCTTCTCCGTGTGCATTTTTTGGAATGAATATTGGCTCTCCAGGATAATGATCATTAGAAGCGGTCCAAATTTTTGTTTCTCTTGTTTGCGCGTGCACTTTGCAAATGGAATGTGCCATAATAGGTTGGTTTCGTAGTGAAAGGAAGCTACCAGTTGAGTAAACGTAGGAATGCTTTTTACCAAGGAAAAGTGGATTGATTATAACTCTATCTGCACCCCGCTCGAAAATACTGTCTGACTCCAGTACAATCATGTTCCCCTTTCGAGTGGCTTTAGCTGGAGTATTTGATGTGGTTTGGACGAGGTTGCTATTTTCAGGGACCGCTTTGACGTTTTCGATTACTGGAATGATAAATCGCTCAATGATGAACGGATCCACTTCCTCGATGATATTACTGCGAACCTTTGCCAGCGATGTGGCTCCTGTTGAGCTAGGTGTTTTTGAAGTAGAAATATCTACTACAATCTGCACACAAGGTTAATCCATTATGATAGGTATTGATTGATTTATGCAATTTACTTCGATTAGGTGAAGCATGCAATATATAATTTCCATCTACACAAGGTTTTCATGTGCCAGATAAATGTATATACATATTGTTCATACCGTGTTCCCTTCTTCGTAGCAGTTTATGATGTGTAGGAAGAAAAATGAGTTGCTAGACATATACTCTGTTGAGCACACTGTCCCTGTTGATTTCTCGATAATGACAAATCGGTTCCTTTCGGATCCACGCCACTCTATCNTAGCAGTTTATGATGTGTAGGAAGAAAAATGAGTTGCTAGACATATACTCTGTTGAGCACACTGTCCCTGTTGATTTCTCGATAATGACAAATCGGTTCCTTTCGGATTCACGCCACTCTAACCAATCCTGGTTATTGATCACGAGGTTAAATATATCATGTCAAAAACACTATTAAGGCTGCGCATTATATATTTCAAAGAGATAAAACGAACTATAATTTGGACTTCATGCTGACTATACCTTAACGGGATAATCTTTGATAGTTGCAGACAACACCCTGGATATTTTGATCACATAGGGTTGCTCAACAAAAACAACATAATTTTTGGTCATTCCAAAGCTACGATCAAATGAATTATTTTTTTTTAAACTCATGAAACAGAAGGACATGTTGCTGATCGTAATAATTATAAGTTTGTTGTACCTATGACTGAATGACAATCCCCCACTCCACCGAGGTGAAAACGTAGCTACCGTTGAACCTTTAGAAAGTAAAGTTTCTACGTCCCCGGAAGGTGCATTTGCATTGGGAATTTTAACTAAAGTATATTTAACTGTTGGCAACACACTGAACCCCATATTCCACATTGTGCCGAATTCGTCAACAAGAGGATGAACACCGTAACCGTTTTGTGACAAGTGTTTTTTGGCATCAAAACGCTTCTCCGAACATAATGTTGCTGGATTAATTTGTGAAAAGAATGTTGTCGCAGAGGTAGCAATAAGATGAGGACCTAGTTTATACATGGCAGCGGAGCAGTTGTCACTCATATCGTCTCTGGACTGTTGCGAATACACATTTTTTATAGATTCCAATATGCAAAAATACATATTGTGATTCAAATGCATGTTTGTGTGTATGCCAATAATGTGTACTTACAAAGGTTGTGACAATCTTTGACAACAGTCCGCCTTTGCTGCCTTCACGTTTTGCAGTTGTTCCATACTCCATAAAGTACGGCTTGCCCATTTCCAAAGCTTTCCTATACGACTCCGTTTCGGGATACTTTTTTGTTAATTTCACGCTCCCCTCATTAATTTCAAACTTGGTTAAAATCGCGTACCCATCCAAATAATCGTTCATTGTAAAGTTAGGAAGGTCCAATAACCCTGGTCCGGTTAGATAGAAGGATCCCTTGAGCCATGGTGGAAACTCCCCTTTTACCAGTGATTGATGTTCAATCAAAAAATGAAATATATTGCACTCATGTCAAGTCGCGGTAAAAAATGGAGCTAAATTTTGTGTTTATACCATTCATAGGAACTTCTTCGGGTTCTTTTGTCTCTTGAGCTGAAACCACAAGCCTAGAAATATCCACACTCATTTTGATTTGATATGTCAAGCTAGGGAGTCACACGTGACAAATCGGGAATTAAGATCAAGAGACTATAGGGTTGTTGATATACAAAACCCTTCTGACGTCCCCCTTCTTCTCATTTGTACTTTAGTTTTAGTATGAAGTAGTATGCATTTGGAGAGAGTTCGACTTGATGATGGTGAAGTTTAAAAAGTAACTTGCATCGTCTAATTGTTTGTGTAATAATAACTCTCACAATGTCGTTATGCTCGGATGGCAGTTTTAATTTTTCTGCTGTACTTATTTCCAGTACTCAATCAGTATAGTGGTCCAGAGTAGTCCAAACAGACTAGGGAAGAGGAGATATGAATAATATTTTGATATTAACATGTAATGACTAACGTAATATACTAGTCATTTGATAAATGGTGAAACTGAAACCACGACAAGCTGATCATGCCGGACCAGCTGTGTTGTATTATGATGAAGGAAATGAAGGAAGAAGAGATGCATAAAAAACAAAGTGGATCTTGTGATCTTGTCCATCATACTTAATAAGATATGATTTTGTTCCTGTAATATACATACCATGATGAGTGGGTTTGATTTTTGGAACTACGTGATGTGAGAGACAGAAGAGGACGAGCATGTTCACCATTCTATCTCTCTATGTAGCAAGGTGTGAAAGTGAACTTCAGGTGATGAGGTGATTCACTTGCGGACTTCATCCATCAATATATAATATCACGTAAAAATACAAGAGGACAGGAATGTCATTAATATCTGATATTTATGTAGATTTGATGTGTCGATGATATGACAAACTGGATATTGTCCTGATTGATGAAGATCAATTCTCGCTTGCTTGCGACATCGTCATCGGAATCTTCACGAAGAGTAGAATCATGCTTACAATTAGAATAGAACCGTTTCTTTGGCTTTAAAAATGTTAACTCGCTCCTGCGTTGCAGGTCATAAAAAATGCATCATGTAAAAAGAAGGCCAGGCAGTCCTCATTTTGTTTTGTCAGTAGACTTAAATTTCAACTTCTAGTCATGTAATGTGTTTGGCTTGGTTTGATTTGAAACATCATGTCTTTTTTTAGTAGCCGTTGCATCGTAAAACATTCATTCGTTTTAGCCAGTGCTGTTTTTTGTTATTCACACACCTGAAATGGATTAAATGTGTGATAATTTGCGATTTCCAGTTGAACGAAATGTACAAGAGGATTCGTCCTTTCGTGTAATGCGGTTTTGATAAAGTTTCCGGTTGGAAACTATCGTGGGATTTGATCTCGTGGGAAAATTATAAATGCGCTGAAGTGCTGACTTTACTTAAAGTAAAAACAAAAACTGAAAGAGGATGTGTTGTTGTTCCTTCTCACGGGAACTGGAAAAATATTCTGGAAAGATCCGGGATAAATGTAAACAAAAATTTTATTCTACTGACAAAATAAACATGTTACACTTTCAAGTAGCACATAATATCACTGTCCAAATGTATACAATCAAATAGGTTAGTCAATCCCCAAATCCCCACCATATTTGTACGGTTCCAGAAGCAAAAATTTATATTTGCCTGATTAGCAATAAGTAATATTTCTTTTCGTGCATGCGAATATTTAGAAAATAATAAAAATGCAAAAGATTATTGTAAAGCTTTTTAAAGCGGGTAACTATATAGAAAACATCATTTTTCCAACCGTAAGCATTTTGTAATAAATGTACTATTTTTACTGTCATGTTCTAAAGTTGCAATTACGAGCCCGATAAAAATATCCCGTGGATCCATGCCGCAACAATTTTATTGTCCTTGAAAGTTGCACGAGCTGTTTCTGTAAAGGTTTTCCCGTCCATAAACACCACGGAATTCGGCTCTTTGTTTGAGATCGTTTCTGTAACGCCAAACGCTAAAATCCCATCATCTTCCGACTCTCCGTCTGGATTTGGAACAAATATGGGATAGGAAGGAACCTGACCTTCCTTTCCCTTCCAAATTTGTGTCTCTTGAGTTTCCAAATCAATTTTCATTACGCAATTTCCATCTTCCGACCCCTTTCTTGCGTAAGTATTAATGCCGAATGCATATTTATACGGCTTCCCAATGTATTTCTGATTGCTCACAGCAAAATCCACACCGACTCGGATAACTTCTGGAATTAGCACAACTTTTTCACCCTTTCGAATAGCTTGTGCTTCATCATAGTGATCCTCAATGTAATTGTCGTTGTCATCTGCATCTCCCAAGTCTTCAATAAGGGGAATTACGTAGCGCACAACAGATCCAGAAAACAGGTTACCCATGCTCTCATCCGGGGAAACTAGATTTTCTATTAAGAGGGCTTTCATAATATCCGTGTTTGGCAATGCAATGCAGTCAACAACAATCTGTGGAAGATAAGTATCATTTTATCATTATTACTCTAGAAATTGTACGAAGCGTATTTTGTGTTGTTGTATGTCATAGGCATTACATTGTTATTCCCATCTTCATACGCGTTAAGAATGGCTACACCGTAGAAGGCAGCAAAGGACAAAAATTCTGTCTTGATTACTTCTCCTGTCTCTTTGCTCACCACATGAAAGCGGTTACAGAAGTCGGGATGCCACTCGAGCCTACATACAAAAATATGTAATAATTTTTACTTTCGCATCATTTGTGGTTTAGATTTTTTAGTTCTCAACAAACTAGCAAAACAAAATGTTTTTTGCTTCTCACAACTTATCCACCCACACTTACCAGTCTATCATAGAGTATTGTTTGATATACGTTGCAGTCATTTTCATGGCGTTTACAACCGCAGGTTGTTCGACAAAGATAACATAATTCTTCGTCATTCCAAAACATCGAAGGATAGATCCACATGTTTTCATTCGTGACGGAATTTGGCAAACAATTTCCCACCTTTCATTCAAAGGTTTGGTACGATTCTCCTTTCGCAGACGGAGTATTTGGCACTGCAAGCTGCCCGTTATTGTTCCACCCAAATTGTACAAGTCCCCATTGTCATCTTCCAATGGCAAAGCACGCATCGAATATAGCTTGAACATTTTTAGGTAATGGTTTTTTTCAATAGGCTCCAACGTTTCGGGGTCAATTTTGAAAAAATATGTGGAGCCATCGGATTGCAGAAAGATCTCGCCAGGATTTTGTTCATGCAGGGGTCCAAGACAATTATCCGTAAATTCGTACGGGCCCTAGATCATATCAAACGGTACATGTCAAGCAGGTTGGGTATTCGGTAATGATGGGTGGTAACTGCTTTCCAGCAAGGAAGGTGTAGAATATTGCTATACTTACAAACGGCCGAAGTGGTTGAACAACGAAAGGCGTTCCCATCAACACTGTGCAAGGCTTCTCAGCCTCTAGTGATCGCTGATATGCACTGGATTGAAGAAATTTTTGTGTCAACTGGACCGAAGAGGATTTTCCATCAATTTTAATTTTACTCAGCATGGCCATTCCGTCAAGGAGATGTTTGACGGAACCTTGTTTGAAATGAAACATTCCAGCTCCACAAGTTAGTAACGAGCCATTTAGCCATTCAGGAATCCTCCCTGTGGAAAACATTAATTCAATTGAATACACAAACAACTCCTCTGAAAATCGTATTCCACCAATAATATTTTTGTTAGCAAGTTCACCTGAAACTGTTGCGCTAATGGCTTCAGGGATTTCTTCAACATTTTGAAGATTTGCAGGATATTCACTATGTCCATTTTCAGCGGCCATTTTCGAAATGGGTTAGTACGGTTTGGTATTATAAAAATAAAGTGTAGCTATATATGTATCACTTAAATAATTTGAAAGTCCGAAATACTACGGGAGAACGGGCTAAACATATATGTGCACATCCAGACTGCAATTGCGCTAATGACTTCATGATTTCCTTATCGTCTCGGAGTATCTGTTTCCTTTCGCAATCATGCTGAACGTTAAATTAAAAATAATAAAAATGAGAGCATTATATAAATACGACGGACAAAAGTTGCAGGTAAAACTGCAAGGCTGAACCACACACACAATACAATAGATATTCTAATGTAACCCTCTACATTTCTAACGAGCACAATCAGCAACACAATAGGGCTGAGATGAAATGTGGAAAGCCTAACTCATGACGATGCACAATTTACCCAGAACTGTGAGTTAAAAAGACATTGCATTAATCGCTTCTCTGAGCTGTCTCAATAATAAGAATGTATAGTTATACAAAGAGGAGTCATCTGGTATTTTCCCACAAGGTGCCTGAGACCTGAGAAACTGGATAATAATATCGAAAGATACCTTGACTCGTTTTAACACTCTGATTTCAGGTAGTACAAAACCACTGCACAGGTAGGTAGGTACACGGGTGTTATATGCATGCATACTTTTTAGCATGTGAAGCATGCAAGAAAATGTTTTTTATGTGAACCAAAAAGTACAGCAGTAAGATTCTTTCTTCATCATCCTCATCATCGTCTTATAATTTTTATAATGTAACCGCTATATTCTCCATATCTCAAAAGAGCTGTTACGAAATTACAGGTAAGAATATCAAACATCAAAATGCTTAACACACGTGTATACCTCGAAGGATACCTCATCTCATCTCCCTGTTTTTAATGTTTGCTTGAACTGTTGGTTGCATACAATACATTTTGGCCTGCAACCCACCCCACGTAAGTTATATAAGTTTGGTAGAATGAAATGAAAATGATTTGCCTCAGGTTTCACTCGTTTTGTAGAAAATCTTCATTCCTTCGCTCACATTTTAATCGTGGCCTTGAGCTCGTAAACGTGGGGTTTCAATAGAATTGAATACGAAAGTGTTGGGATATCAGCAGAAAGGAAAAAATCCATTCATTGAGATGTCTGCGCTTTTAGCTATGTCAATTATATCATCACACAATCAAGAAAACGACGCAAAAATAAAATAAGCGATAAAAATAATGCATTTTAAAGCACAAAACAGCCTTTCTTGATTTCTTATTAGGTTCGTGATGATTGAGCCGAAAATTTGGTGGTTGCCGCACACAAAAAATTGTAGATAATAATACTAATTTTCTAACCCTTTTTTGTATTTTGTCTTGTAAATCACGAAAAGATATTTCTCAGAAAGGATTCAGAATATTCAGATCGAAGTCCACTATTGTATTTTGATTCTTTTCTACTACTGCCATACGAGGATTTTGAGTATTCATTCTGAGATGTGTAATGCAAATGGTACATAAATGAAATTCAATTAATACAGTCGCACTACCCAACAGACCAGACAGACCTAATGGGTGTCATGAAAAGATAAATGGAATGGAAAAACCAGAAAAAGTTCGAGGGTGTGTTAAAAAACAAGCCAGATTCACTAAAATAACAATAGACGCATTTTTGGGACCCAACTGGTGATATTGAATTGGATCCAAATTCTCTTTGCATCCGACGCTGCGTGTGAAGAAATCAAAAGATTTTTAATGGCAGGCATTTTAAGACGACCGAAGTGTAAGTGAGCATTCCCAATGCAATTTCTTCCTGTATAGACTTTTCCTTCCAGCGTTGACAAGAGTTTGGCTGCTACCTGATCGTTGGCCATTCATGTGGATCATGGTCGTGGGTACAAAAATACTCGAATATATGTTATGTAAGGATATGATATTGGTATTTAAACTCTTGTTCTTTGGTTGAGAAAGAGAATTAATGGAAATGAAAAGCTTTGGGGAAACTTTTCTCACACTATATGTCTCTCAAAATTTTAGATGAGTGTGGCTTCGGGAAGGAGATTGGTCTATAGGTTTTTCGTCTGCGTGTAGTCACTCATGCATATAACATAACACATTAATCCGAAAAAAGTGTGAACAAATTGAGTTCTCTTGTGAAAGTATTTTATAAAAGAAATACTACAAGAAGTAATGCGGCAAGCTCAACGTGCGTGAAGGTCAGGTATTTTTTTCGATACTTTAAATCCATTGTTTTAAAACATCAAATGCGTCGCTATTAAGCAGTTTTGCGTGAACGAGCGAATGCAATTGCAAAAATGATCAGAATTTGTTGCGTTGTACATATTAAACTACTTTAGTTTAACCCGATGATATTCATGGAAAATTTTAGACTCAGGAATTTCCAGACCCACGTGGATCTTGCACATCTCGTTTACTTTTAGATATGCAAATATTCATTACGCAGATTTTATCTGAAAGGAATAAGTCTGTCTGGAGTAGACTGAAAATATAAAAGGCTTTCCTGCTTCGTCAAAGGATGAGCAAGTGCCTATAAAGCTTTATGTTTTAACTTCTCGCCTTCGCGATTATGATCACTGTTAACAGATATCTGTGGAAATTGTCTACCATCACAGATGATATTAGTATAACCATTGACACAGCACCTACTGACTGACTCATCAAAGGAGCGTACACCACTTCCCGTAAAGATGAAGATACATGTATCATTTTTTTCAAAAACAAAGCCTACGATTTTCAAATGCAGGTATACGATATTAACACAAGCCAAAAAAGGCCATCAACCACGATCATATTCACTTTTCGAGTGGAATATATTGCACGAGTTATACCACCACAACACCACCCATCTAGTGTTCCTAACGTGTGCATCCATCCCAAAGCATATCTTCTCTCTAATTACCTCAAAATCCTCAATAGTCTTTAGTAATCGCACATCATGGAACTACGCATGATAAAAGTAGAGTTAAGAAGATGATTCTGATATGCCGAGTGATAAAATGTGCAAGTCAGTATATGCGTATGCGTAATACATTTTAACTTCTGTTGTATAGTGTAAAAACGCTTCCTTTTTTCAGCCAAATGGTCTTTGTTTTTGGCCATCCAGTTCCTCAGCTCATTCTCGTGATTCGTGAACTTATTTGTCTACAAATACTAAGCAAGTGGAAATTTTCGTCATGGACCATACACAAATACAAAGGAAAAGGCGTGAGTCTATAGGGGAAGATGGAATTGAAGACAGATTACTCAGATTAGCTTGTCCAAATTGCGCCCAGATGGGGTGCGTAATGGAACGTGTCGTCTACTAAACTACTTCGTAATCATAATACTATGAAATTTTGGAGAATTATTGAATCATGAATAGTGGGAACGGCGAATTGTATGAAGTGTTTCTGCAAAGTTAACATTAGATCCTGAATTAGACAATAGAGCTGCTCACCCATTCTAAGCAAATTGTTTAGTGCTAAGTAGATGTATCATTGGAAATTCAGTTCGTGGAATGTAATCACGTCTCACTCAGCTAAACTGGAAGAACAAAGTTGCTGGATTTTTTTGGACGAGATTAGGCATTTATGCATTTACGCTACTAGTTTCAACTAGAATGATAGGGATTGTCATCCATTGTCCAGTCTTTGCTTTTTACTAACATTTTTGTATTGGATGGAACCGGTTTTCCTAAAGCTCATTTGACCGAAGCTATTAATACATATTTCATATGAATTTGACGCAATATATGATCAAAATTCTCAGAATATGTCAAGAAGGAAAATGAAGAACCAAAACTTTGTATAATATGCAAAATATAAACGTATACCCTTTTAGAATTTCTCATTTTTTAGATTGCATGCCTCATATGGAGCTATGGAGGTTTTGATGTTTCACATCCATATTTTCTTTGTTTGCACCGATTCTCAGACTAAACCAAACATTATTAAGGATGTCTGGTCTGGTAGAGTTTACAACAAGGTCACTAATAGTTTGCAAATATAGTGTAAGTATAAAGTAGATAATCATGTGTTTGTTTATTTGTCTCAACTACCCTAAACTCAACAACGATTATATAAACACTATGATTACTTGATTATAGGATTACATCGGGGTACGAGACTAAACTATTTTCAATTTGTAACTGATAGCATTTAATTTGCATTTTTGTCTGACGATGAGTTTGTGCTGATAACTGCACTGCAACGCAGTTTTGTGCTCATTATTATATTTCCTGTGTCGTAGCTTCTCTCTCTGCGCCAGTAGCGAGTACACTGATTAAGAGTTTCACAAAAACATGATGAGCTCTGCGCTGCTAATAACTCTCATGTCACTATGTCATTAGGTTTAAACCAGTATGCGCCGAGTATTAAGTGTAAGGAGAAACAGCGTGTACTTCTTAGGATCAATTTATTAATGTGACCCTGACCAATGGTCATGTTGAAGAAGTTGAAGAACATTTTGTTTGTGTAATTATATATCTGGCGATTTGTAAAAAATATGTATTAAAATGATGGACTAATGTAATGTGTGCTACTTGATTTAAAATAAATGGTAATCGCAATAAACACATCAAACCAGCTTTTGTTTCAAACTTTGCGACTCCATACGCATCACGCATTTAAACCGTGTTTATATCCGCATTAAACCATAAACTATATGTTTTTCATAAGATGATCGCTTTATAGCCGAGTCGCGTCAATTTTTATTATGGATGAGTTGAGGAGTATGGACAATTTTAATGGCTTAAATTAGGGCTGAGAAAAAAATCCTCTACAAAAACAAATAAACACATTCTTGGCTCACATCATGACCCTTGTACAACAACCATGTAATTACTATCAAAGCTCTGTATACAAACGAGGAAACGCCATCCAAAATGCATATGTATTTGTTCATTTTCCCTTGATTGTCACTTACCAGGTGAAACCATCCTGAAAGCAATAGTAATCTACCTCGTGGGTCGAGTCTTTTCAGATTAATTATTGGTTCGAATAGAGATTCCCAATAATATGCGTCTTTGTACCAATAACAATAGTTTGTGACGACAGTCCTATTTCGCAGAAAGGATTTCTCTTTTCCATTGTAACGAGGCGGGGGTACGCAATCAAGCATTGGAGAGTTTGCTTTAAACCCGTCGTGCTTGTGCAAATGACCGTAATTACCTATGCATGCTGAATTGATCGACGAAGATTTTCCCCAATCGAAACAGGTATAGGTAGGTACATGTGGGTTCATTTCATTACATAATATGAGCAACAAGTCGTTTTTTGTTGGGTCAGTCGTTTATGTTACAAGCTGTCCTGAATAAATTTGCTAGATTTCAGCAAAACATTGAATACGTCTGTGTCTGTGTCTTACACGTTTTGATTTTCGATACAGCCGCAGCCACTTGACTTTAGTATAGGAAAAGTCGCATATTATTATATTCTTTCGGGAAGGACCTGCTTTAATGAACCATGCAGCATAAAAATAATATGTAGTACATGATCTGACAATGCCAAGTTCATGATGACCAAGACCATCGTCCAAAGCTTTTTAGCCGGGGTAGCTTCCATATTGTTTTAAAGCAGCAGAGAGGTTCACAATGTAATTGTTAAATTTGCGCTTTTCGATGTATGTATTTTTAGTTAGTACTCACTCCCAAGTCGTATTACATACGTCATATACCGATGTAATGCAACTGTAATGCAATTGAATACACTCATCACTCATCTGTTCTATAACGAATGAAATACCTGACAAAACCACATATATATATTTTGTCTAACAAGATTGTTTTATCGTACAGTTTGGCTTTGCAGTGGTCATAGTTCTGTGATAAAGTGAAGATTCTGAGATTGCTCATTGTTCCACATGGGTGGCTGCAGCTTCCTTATTTTTACGTTTCACTGGTCTTCCTATCACACTACTCTAACTGAGTGCACTTCTAGCAATTAATGCATTTTATTCTTCTTCAGTCGCGTTTAAACTTGTTCAGTAACTATTCACAGTCAGTAACATAGGTAAGGAAAGTCTTCCGCGTAGCTCAGTTCATTCGCGACAGTAATGACAATTCGAAGTAAGCCAATTTAAAGTGTCACAGCTACTAGTCCCCCTCCGTACCGTTGTGCTAATAATAGTGAAGTTGAGTGTTTCCTATTTAAAAAGCATTTAAAGAATACTAAAATACCAGTAGTGAATACCACCTCAATCTTAATTAATTCAATAAGTTGACCTGCGTAGTCAGTCGATGTAGGATCATGACATTTTTGTCAATGGTGCATCTTACTCCGCCGTATCCACAATTCCATGGGTTTAGTCAAGTGTGATGCGAAAAAATTGTGAATATATATAGATTTACATACCCACCGTGACAAATATGATTTCGCAAAGTTAGTTGCTGGTGTTCACGTTGTAGCTTAAAATGATTAAAAAACATGCTCATTAGTTCCGTGTAGTGTTCTGCCTTTAGAATTGTTGTGTCTCTGTAAAAACACCTTAGTTGCTGGTATTATAGCTGCAGTGTCAAACTAAATCTCGTGGAGATCAAATCAGCGGTGCAACTAGACTTGAGAATTTTGTCGATTATCATAATATTCATTCTTCACAATCAACCTTATCTTCACAAGTTTAAGATCTTGTCTGCGAGTGACAAGACATGGTGATGAGGTTTGTGCTAAAGTGCATGTAACCTTTTTTTTCAGCCAATTCCCTTCCTGAAGAATTTTCATTGTGTGTGTGTAAATTGGAATACACAAGTTGTTTTGCGCTCTCTCTGCCTAATGCAATATAAGTTTCTGATGCATGTTGTCAGGAAAAAAGAATAAAGGTCAGAGGTAGAATACTTTTGTATTGGTGCTGATCACATTGCACATTTTTTTGGTGTAAAAGACACACGCGCATCCACCACCATCCAACCAACGCTGTGATACGTTCCATTCCATCTTGCCAAAATTGGACTTGGATTTAAGTGCATACGAGTTTTGTGTTTTATGAATATAACAGCTATTCATCTGCCGTGGTCATCAGTGCTGATTAAGTTAAACCAAAGCGGACACTTATTTCCACTAACATTTGTACTTTATGATCCCTATTATAATTATATATTACTACATTGCGCACAACGCTGAATGACAATTTATATGAATGCATGAAAAATGATCAAGTAAAAAAAAGCACATTTTCCATTCATAGAACAAAGACTCACACTTTGTGTGTGTTTATGGTGATATCAGACTCAAAAATCAGAGTTTTAGAGGTTAGTTTACTTCCGTAATTCAAGATGAGCACAACTGGTGATGAGTCGTTGTCCACGATTGCAAGCAGTTCCACCGCAATAAATCCGAATCCTGAATTACATGATGAAAGGGGTCCGCCGACCACACAGTTTGGAACGATTTCCAGACGGATATCAAGAAGGCTGTCTCTCTGGAGGCCGAAAAAGCGGACTACTGTGCTAGCTGTTATTGTTGGTAAAGAACATACAACCTAGGTTGAATTATTTACCGTTTTCGTTATAATATTTCCGGGAATACAGCTTAAAGTACAACAAACCAATATTATGTTACATACTTAATTTCTTAAATAACATTATTTCCTTGCTGCAGCCACAATCGGCTCATTTTGTTTGGGAAATGTTTTAACATGGTCCGCGCCGGCTCTCCAGGACGAAGATTTTAAGAAAAGATTTGATACGGGGAACGGATCATGGGTCGCATCTCTCGCACTGGTAAGGAAAGTTACAGAGTTTGATAATTTTTAAAATTACTGAAATGCTAATAAGATGTTTATTCTCGAAATAGTTGGGAGCCTTATTATCCGCTCCAGTTTCTGGTCTTCTCATTGCAAAAATTGGAAGGAGGAGGACAATGTTGGTGACCGCGATCCCGTTTAGTGTGGGCTGGGCTATGATTGCGTTTGCGCCAAACGTGGCTGTATTATATACAGGCCGATTCATCACGGGATTTTGCGGCGGAGCGTTTACTGTCTCTGTTCCCGCTTACGTGTCGGAAGTGACTGAAGACAGGATTCGGGGAACGCTGGCCGTGGCGTTCATCCTCATGTTATGTATCGGTATTTTATTCACGTAAGTATAGTGCTCGTATATGTATTCGGCATATGGATGCTGCTCCTTGAGACGCCATTATGGCGTTTTTTGTTCGGTGATTTTAGCCCTTCGATTTCTATATTTTACAGGTATGTTTTGGGTGCGTTTGTAAGCTGGTTTGTACTGTCCGTGGTAAGCGGCTGCATCCCAATCGTGTTCTTCTTCAGCATGCTTTTCATGCCGGAATCGCCAAGATATTTGGTTATGATTCAGAAACCTCTTGCAGCAAGAAATGCTCTCAAGTGGTTACGCCGCGCTTCTACTAAGCGTTACATTGAGCCTGAAATTTCCAAGGTATAAAAAACGAAATTCAATCTGGCAATAAGAGAACTGGCCAATTGCTTGGCAAACAGGCTTTCACAAACTTACGTTGATACATACATTATTTATTTATTTAGATTGAAAATTCTGTCACTGCTGCATCCAGTAGAGTTAGCGGTCGCTCTGCATCTTTCACTGATCTATTTGCTCTCCGTGTGTTGAAACCCATTGGAATATCTGCGGCCCTCATGTTTTTCGCGCAACTAAGTGGAATGAACGGAATCTCATTGTACACCGTGCAGATTTTTAAAGTATGCAAATTAAAGGAGGATTTAAGTACATTCAAGTATTATGGTTACGCTTTCCTCTAATGAAATTCATGTTATTTCTAAAGGAAGCAGGAAGCGACATCAACGAATACGTCGCGTCAATAATCATTGGAGCTACACAAGCCGTTACAGTTCTGATTGTTCCATTTGTCCTAGTAGAAAAGTTGGGAAGGCGAAGTTTGCTGATTATTTCTGAAGTGGTGATGTTCCTGAGTTTGCTCGTACTGGGTGTATTTTTCTACCTCAAAGAACAGAATGGAGGAAACACTCCTGAAGACTTGAAGTGGCTTCCGTTGGCGGCTCTAATTGTTATCACAATTGGATATAACGTGGGACTTGGTCCTATTCCTTGGGTTATTACTTCAGAGATTCTACCTAACGATGTCAAAGGTATGTGTTTTGATTTACCTACAATCCGGAATATTGAACACGCATATTTTTTAATGTTTGCTTGCTATCCCCCGTAATCATTTCCCCGTAGAATTGGCATCCTCCTGCATTTCCATTGCCTACTGGACCCTTTCTTTCCTCGCTGGAAAAACATTCCAGGACATTAAAGATGCTATAGGATACATGGGAGTATACTGGCTGTCTTCAGGGATCTGCCTACTTGGAGCTTTTTTTGTGTTCTTCCTTGTTCCTGAGACAAAGGGCAAAAGTTCAGAGGAAATTCAAGGTTTCTTCATTTCAAAAAGGGAGGCTCTACAAAGTGAAAGCAGTATTGAAGAAGACAAAGCAGTGGATACTCCCGTTGACGGCTTGGATAATCCTGTGTTTGTGAGCCAAGGCGCTAACAAAGCCTAATTTGTTGGAGGTGTATTAGGTTAGCTCGTGTGAGTTGATGTATGTTGGTTACCAACTTGCCTTGGAATAGAGAACCCATAATACTCAACTTTAAATTTCTTTTGCGATCTGTTAATGAACATGCAATCATATATGTAGTGCCATGCACAAATGGAGACAATCGTCCGCAATATTAACTAAATACGATACTCGTTCAAAACATGTTCACAATCCTATGTCATGACATATATTTTTAAATAGTATATACGATTCTTGTTTTTATTTATCCATTTATATATATATCTATATAATTAGTCACAAAGGTGTGTAACGTACATAAAGCATGTCGTGTAAAATTCAAAACAAAATAAATTGTTTGTTTTTATCAAGAAGTGTGAAATCCATATTAAGCAGTATTATTACATAACAATATGTAGGCCATTAACATTTTATGGAAAAGAGATTTACCAGAATAAATCTGTTATTACACTTTTGTGATAAATGCTTGCTTATTGATACGATGGTTTTCAGTCTTTTAAAAGCTCCTCAGCAAAATTGGGCTCAGTAGGCAACGAAATCAACGTATCATCTGAAAGTTGAGGTTTACATTCATGTGGCGGTGGTGGAATAGTGTCATTGGATTTTACTCCAAACAACTCCATCACTGCACTACTTGATGCTGCGCTTTGAGCGTGCTTTTTAGTTGTCGCTAAATAAATTCAAAGAAAATTGGCACATGAGGAAATCATTATAGGTATTTGAAATATTGATGCATTTTCCGATTGACTACATACATTCCCCGGTGAAATTACGATCCGGAACTCCTTGGATCCTAAGAATGTATTTGAAAGTTGGGTGCGATTCTGGGTCAGGCGCACATGGAACGTTCGTCCAGTTCAGTGTAAGTCCTATTTGGTGCAGTAGTGTTGATGCTGGAAGAGATTCGGGATGGGCAGGTAAAGGCTAAACATAAACGAATAAAAAGGTCTTGAGTGAATTTGGTTCAGACATTAATCATACTCGTCAAAATATCTTGAAAATCAGAAAAAAATTCACCCGCGTAGTCGGCAGATGTGACGGTTTTAACGTGGTCGTTGTAGTACTTGGTGTTGTTGATGTGGTGGTACTTGGAGTAGTTGATGTGGTTGTACTTGGAGTAGTTGATGTGGTGGTACTAGGAGTTGTTGACGTGGTAGTACTAGGAGTCGTTGACGTAGTAGTACTAGGAGTCGTCGAGGTGGTGGTGCTTGGGGTCGTCGTTGAAGTGGTAGTAGTAGGGGTGGTTGTGGTTGTTGTTGGAACCGTTGTCGTTGTAGGCAGAGTCGTGGGAGCAGGAGTTGTAGGATTAACAATTGGGGCAGAGTTTCCCCTCGCAGTAACGCAAATAGTAGCAATCATCAACGACACGAAGAGGAGAATGCCAGTAGCGACGAATGCAATTAGTACTTTCCTCCGTCTCGCGAACTGAATCAGGCCGGAGTCTTGATTGAAAATCATGGGAAATATTAATTACCATAATGTCCCCACATATCAGAGTCTACCTGCATCTGCATTATGATTAAATGACTTACATGAGGAGGCTGGAGAACCTTCAAAGTCGTTAACATCCTCATCACCCCGAACGTCATCCGAAAGAGGTTCCGTCACTGGCACAAGAGCTATAATGGGGAGTAAAAACAAATGCTATCGATCTACTATCCCCCTTCGAGTGCATTTATGGCACTGTAAACCTGTCATAATTCATAAACAATCATTGTTACAGTTTTTAAAATATTTACCTCTCTGTGAGGTGCTCCGATTGTCATTTCGTATTCCAAACATTTTTTTTGTTTCGTATTTAATTAATCGCACAATTATTATTTCACTGGAGACTTTGTGCAGTTAACCTCAGGTACATGCCGTGTTTGGGTCAATTGTCAAGCCTGAGCCAGACTATGTAAGCATCTAAATTAATTATCAATTGAGGTTGTAGCACACAGTGAGCCTGCTATCAAAGCTAACAGCTCAAAACGTTTTTAAGCAACCCTTTATACATAAATTCATCATAAATTCTCCTTGTTTGCAATCACTTTTAAAGGATATGCATGTGCAGATTGTGTTTTGTTTCTAGCATGTCCCTTGTGTGTATTGCGTTTTACGAGGTTGAGAACACTGAGAACTAGTTTTCTAGTCATGTGATGATACACAAAGGTTTATTATGTGTAACCACTAGTCCATTGTACTTACACACTGTGATGATGTACTGATGTGGCAGTGTGATGTAGAGTAGAGTGCAAGAAAAGAAATATAACTTCTTTAATGTCAGTCTTAGGTCTAGCGTGTAACAAAAGCATACTAAAACATCCAGGTTTACAGTATTATGCAGTGCATTGAAAGATTGCTTGCCCAACTGCTAGAAATACAATTTCCATATTTCAGCAAGATAGGCTTGTGTAGTGCAGTGGCAGCAAATATAAATTGTGAGCTGCGAAAAACTGTGTGTAAGCCAAGCTAGGTTAGGTGACATTGATGTGAAGACATTATGAAGATATGTTTATATAGAACAAGTTGCATTGGGCGTAAATGGAGATATGGACACATCTTTGATATGTTGTGTTCTTATTTGCAAATCAGTATGTATATGCATAATGAAACCTGGAGTCAGTGGAGTGTCATTTGCCAGCACGGCATTTTGCAGCAGTTGATGCCGGCTTTCATAGAATGTAAAATTCTTCTTACTACCTATCTTAAGAAACGTTTTGGTGGTCGAAATTGAGCATGTGACTGTGAGATGACTCGACTTCC
>JAANSN010002586.1:0-23114 GCA_036850665.1 Dicranocentrus wangi
CATTTTTCTTCTCTCTTTCTCTCTTTCTCTCTCTTTCTTCACTTTTCTCCATTCTACAGAGAAGAGAAGTGGAGAAGAGAGGTTGGGTCCAACTCGTCCAAAGACACTGAGCGAGCAACAGTGAGCCGCAAAAGAAAATTGTTGACTAGGAAAAGCAGTTGAATATAAAAGGGCCTGGAAGTTTAGGGAAAAGATCTAAAGCCAAGATAGATATTCTCGTGCGTACTGCGTCAGCCTTCCATAAACGGTGTAACAATGTAATATAGAGGAAAGTTGTGGCAGCTTTTATAACTAATCTAACATGTCGGTTGGTATCCTTCTGGGTGGTAAATTGCGATGGTGCTTACTCCACCACGGTTTCTTTCCTACATTATTATTTTTTTCCTGTGTAACGTGTACCATTTTTTACCCCTTTTCTTCTCGGCTTCATAACTTCCTCGCATCCTGCAACAACTCTTCCTTGTATATCCCATCCCATCCCGTATATACCCACCCACAGCCACCGCTATTCCTATTGTCGCTTCTGGGGGGAAGGAAAGACATAGTTTTTCACCCGGAAGCAAAAACAATTTCAGTTTTGAGGCAGCAGGAGCAGGATGATACGCAGTCGCGAAAAAAATTTGGGAAAAGATAACATTCATCTTTTCAGAATTACTTCCTTTTCGAAATCTGAACGAAAGCTATATTTATATACGTAAATAGGTATAATATTGGTGGTTGTAACGTGTAGGCTACATCAGGGAAGAAAGAACTGCTTGGGTAATCATTATCAGTGAGGAGCCTGTATCGCTAACGATATTATCAGTGGCATCCCAGTCATATATCATCCCTCCAAGTAGTCCAAGTGCATGCTCCCTACTCCCTGTCTTCGAGGAGAAGAAGAAAAAATGAAAATTTGTAACAAAGGAGGGCAGAGGAAAAAGTTACATAATGCATCCTTTCATAACGACGACCACGAGGAAAAACCCTTTTGGCTACCACTCTGGATTTTTGTCTAACGGCCATAATACCCCAACAACACACAAAAATTGGTTGTGGTTGAGAGAGACGAAGGGAGATGAAAAAAAGCTGACTCCCAGACTGTAATTTTTGATAGTTGAATTTGCTTCAATGCCCTCCAGATTTCTCCTCTTAGTAGCTGGTGGTCTGGTCTGCGTGTGTATAGGATGTACTAATTCGTTTCAGGACTATCCCCTCCAATTTTCCTTGAGAAAAAAAATAAGCAAGTTGAGAGGAGATTTTTTTTGCAAGTAGTATTTTGTGTGAGTAGACAAGAAGGAAACGACTTTGAGTTGAGTCCCAACTTGATCGCTAACTATATCCTTATAGGTCCCATTAAAAAAGTTACCCACTCCATTCATCTCTCTCCCTTCTCCATCTTGTTCGTCTTTTCCTTCGCGAATTCATTTTCTTCAGACACATGCTTATTTGATCTATGGAACTAATCACGGAGAAGCACTTTGTTTGGAGACTCCCTCCTCCTCGTCATCATCATCTCTTCTGGCTAGTTATTTATTTCCATTCCTCCTGACGTATAAATAATTTCCTTTTATGTCAATGCCCATTTTCTTCCCGGGTCCGTACATAATTTAAAGGGTACTACTCTTCACTCCGTCGTCCGTGCCCGTCGTTCCCCCTCAATATCGAGCTCTGCTGCTGCTGCTGTTGCTGCTGAGGGACAATCATAATCATGCATTTTTGATTCCCTCCCAAAATAATATTTTGGGATTGCTGACGCCGGGAAGGGAAGTAGAGTAGGAAGTTGAGCAAGGTTTTTCGGTAATATTGCCAGAGGATCAAGAGTGGAGACGAGAAAAAAAATTAACTATCCATCCACCCTTACACATTTTGGTGGGTGGCAAATAAACACACATGTCGTTTCTCCCCACTACTACTATCCCCGTAACAGTTGTATTTCCTCCCAACGAACCCAACAAATTTATATAGTGTTACACACAATATTTCCAGATAGCTTCTCTTCTCGGTCCATTGAAACGAGCTCTTTTTTGTTGCAACAAACGACTCCAGTCTCTCAGAGCGGCAGACAATATGTGTGTCATGCACTTTTTATGGCAAGTTGGGCTCTCTCTCTCTCCTCAGCTCTCGCTCTAGTCACTAGTCAGATGTGTGTGGAGTGGAGGGAGCAGCACTATGGATGGTGGTGGTGAGAGCTGGAGGGATTGCAGCAGGTAGGCACTACTATTGTACATAGACATAACCTCCCTCCCTCCTTCCCAAACTAAATGGTATAAAGGGACCTTGCTGTCTCCAGAGTTTGTGAGTTCCAGCTTAGTCGTTGGCTGGATCTTCGCCTTTTCGTCTTTCGCAAAAAATAACATATACAGAGAGAGAACTTGCACGTTTGTGTTCTGCTGCTCCTGCTGCTGCTGCTGCTGCTGCCCCTTTTTTTCCTGTGGCTAAGGGGAAAAAATGTGTAAAGAGAAAACGTGCTTGAGGAACAGGGCCAGAGCCACCACCACTTTTATATTTTCTCCACTTTCTTCACTCGTGTTTTAGTAGTCTCCTAGCAGTAGAGTAGTCTTATGTAATATTTTTCCCCTCTGCAAATAAACTCTCTCTTGTGCTAAGTTTATATCGCGTCTTTTTGTGTGATGTGAGGTGTGCTAAACAGCTCCGGAAAAATTTCCAAGGTATATGTGAGCTGCTGCTGCTGCTGAAAAACAGAGAGAGAGAAAGAGGTTTAGAAACATTGTAGATGAAAGTATTTTCTGTTTGGTTTTGTGTTGTATTTGTAAATGTATAATTGCCAAGGGTTGTAGTAGTAGTAGTGGTAGTCAGTGTTTATGTATTTTTTTTGTAGTTTAAACTAGGCTAAGCTCGAAGTCGTCTCTGAACCCCACATGGCATTTTGCTAGGATAACAAACAAACGGTTCACTTTTCTTCCCACTCAGTCGCGTTCCCAGTATTTTTTATATTTTTTTTTNAGTCGCGTTCCCAGTATTTTTTATATTTTTTTTTTCGTAAAAAGTACGTACGTGTGTGTCGTGAGTTGTGTGATCTTCTTTTCTCTGCATGTGACTATCGAAGAGCTATTAGTCAACTCTCGTATATATATTGAGTCACTAGTAAGGCTCGTGCAGTTTTCTTCTCTGTCGCTTCATTTTTTTTCTCTCTCTCCCTTACTCTATATTTCTCGGGGTTCCCCCATACTCCTGATCTCTCCTGTGTCGCTTTTCTATATTGGTTCAGTTATTTTTAGCTGTGTGTGAGTACTCGGTTATGTGCTTTCACTCCATTTTTCTCAAGCGAGAATCTCTCGCCAAGTCAAAGGCTTAACTTTGTCTTCTTGGCTTTCGAAAAGGAAAAGAAGCAGGGAGGTAAGCGGATAGACCTTTTGCTTCATCCCTCCCTACAGAAGAGGAAAAAAAAATTGGCGATATGATCAAGAAATATGTACTGCCTCCCAAGTTATTATATATTAGGGTTACATGAAGGATGGATTGCATATTATCCTCATTCTCCTGAAAAAAAACTTTTCTTTCCCTATCCAATATCATTCATTACTGGGGGGAAAGAGAAGAGCTGTGTTTGGAACTCATCCTCCCTCCCTGTTAGTAAATACGTAATGAAGCCGAATTTTCTTGTCGCTCCTTGTCTTTTTTTTCTTCTTCTCTCCTTTGAACCTTCTCGGGCGACGGTACTTACACTTTTCCCCTCTTATCTTTTTCCCGGCCGAGCGGTAAGCAAGGTGGAAAGTACGAGGAAAATCACTCACTTTCCAAGAAGAAAAAAAACTCGGATATACAAACTCAGTTTTCTATAGGGCGATTTGGCAAGTTGGGCGGCATAAACGTATAATAGAAAGTGTGTGGAAGGAAAAACTTTTTTTTTCTTCATAAGAACCAAAGAAAATAGTTTTGAAACCACTTGAATCCTACACGCTCCTTCCTATACTCCTGCCCCACATATCACTTTCGGGAATGCAAAGGAACAATATTATTTTTGAAAGTGGAGAAAAAATCTTACTTAGGTATTCTTAAAGGTGGATACCTATCCAGCATGCCGGAGTATGAGCATGTAGAGTTATTTGCTCTGATGGAAGATTGTTCCCCCCAAAATATAGGGATAGTGACATAAAAGGGATTTGTGTTGAGGGCTCCATAGATTCCCATCGAATCCATAAGTTTTTTTTCTTCATCTCGTGTTCTTGGCTTGATCCATAAGAATAAGCATACTTATAAGCTTATGTACTATCAGGGTAAATCAGCGGGAGCAGAGATTCTCTGGATGAAATCATTCCTTACAAAAAAGCATAAGTAACTTCTTTATAATTCTGGAAAGTCGGAACAAGTTTTTTTTTCTTCTTCTTCCCTTCTCTCTATACTAGTTTAATACATATTATGATGCTAGCCGGACGACGGAATATTTTTTTTCTTCTTCTTCCCTTCTCTCTATACTAGTTTAATGCATATTATGATGCTAGCCGGACGACGGAATAAGGTTCTGAAAGCATAAGTTTTTTCTTTCTTTCTTCCTCCTCCTATATATGTGCTCCACATCTTCACAATATTTGCTTTATCTTTGGAGGAGCAGTGTTTCATGGAGGCAATGGAGAATAATAAAAGTGTATTGGCTGAGTTGGTGAAGTAAAGTCTATAAGTGAGTGGAGGAACACGACGAAGAAGGAGACACGACAAGGAGCCCTTTTCCGTATTCATCGCTCCTGTCGCCCTCCACATTTTTCTTGGTTGCTTTTCCTTGTCGTGTTCCATGTCCGTTTTTTATACGGAATGTGTGCTTGCCTGCCTGCCTGCTGGCTGCATGTGTGGAACTGGAATTGTACGGGGGAATGCCAAAAAGAAGCCAAAGTTGTTGAGTGCTTTATATACTTGATGCTCTGCAGTGGGGTTATATTCATATTTTTCTTGTTCTCTCCACATTTCCAGAAGGAACCTCTCTGCAACCATTTATGCCCCTCTGTCGCTCTTTTCAGTCTTTCTTTATACCCTATCGTCTTATTTTTTTTTGGTTATGTTCGCTCGTATATACAGACATACACACACACACACATTCCGAGAGACTTTTGGCTTGTCTATGTGAATTTTAAAGTGTTAAAAACGCTCCAACTTCCATTGCCACCATTATTTGTACTCGTGCCTTAGTTTGGCCCACACGGCTCCCGTGTCGTCTTCCTACGACCAAGTTTCCAATAGCGTCAGGATAGTAGTCCATATCCATTTTTCCGCTGGCGCTTGTCATAAGCGACTAGCGGAGCAAAGAAGTCGTAAAATGGTTGCTTTAGTTTTTAAAGAGGTTTTCGCTCGACATTCTCCAAGAAAACAAGGTATTCTCCCGTAAACCCCATTCATTCCGTTCAAAGTCTCACCATCTCCCTCCCTGTCAGCCTTTCTTTGAGAACACAACCAACCTGCCTGCCTGCCTGCTCGCCCAGGAGCCCATCTCACTATCAGCCAGTCCTTCCTTGTCGGTACGAAACCTAACGTAGTAGTACATCTCTCCTTCTTCTGTCATAGTTCACGCACACACACACTCACTCACACGCTCCCAAAAACAAGGAAGGGAAAAACTTTTGGTTGCATTAGGGCTAGGGTTATATACGGGGATAGAGAGGGAGAGAGAGAGAAAGAGAGGTAGTGCTCATACGACTTCTTTTTTTATTCCCTGGAAAGGCTTTTCCCGTTTTTACACAGAGAATAGTTTTCTCCGGAAGAGAAGGCAGACCTTTCTTTGGGGAATATAAGGCTCGTCTTTTTTTTCTTCCTCAGTACCTTTTTTACAAGTGCTTGTGTTATATTCCCTGAAAAGAAAACACTCCTGCCATTTTCCTCATCACACGGCGGAGAGGAGAGGATATTATTTCGCTCCGAAATCTATTTCCAGCTCCTATGGTCATCTCGTACTCACTTCCCGCTAGACTTTTTTGCTAGTCACCGTTTCCCCAATCTCTGCATAAACCTCGCCGAGTTCTATTTTCGTCCTTTGGAAATACATTACTTTCTTTAAGGGTATAATAGCAATAATTCGGTTTCCTAATATGACGTTAAGGGATGAGATCATGTGTATCTGCCAACAGAAATTCTCTCTGCTCGTAAAAAGTTTTTCTGGTGGAGCTCCCTCCACTACTCCACTCCACTCCCCCGTTCCAGTTAGCCGACCGACTCCCTATCCCATCTCTTAACTCCAGCACCACATTTATTTCCCGTGTATAAAAAAAATAAGTAAGCCAGTTGGTTTGGTTTTGGTACACAATTCTTCCTAGCCGGTCAAACCAGGAGAGAGCGGAGCAGCAGTGCACCCAAAACAGCGGCGGCGGGTTTCCCTGTCACGTGTGCATTATATATTTTTCAAAGTGAACATAATTCGCAAGATAAATAGCGCTGATCCACGGATCCGTATCGTGTTTTATGTTTAGTGCAGTGTGACATAGACGCATCACCATCATCTTCTTATATGATTGCATTAATCCATTTTCCGGCTAAATGTACAAGCCATCATCATCATCATCAGTAAAAAAATTGTAAATGAGTGCTAATTAGGTTGTTATTGTGTTTCCTATATGGATAATAATTTTACTATATTGCTGTTGTAGTCTGTAGTAGTTGTTATGTGTGCTCATCATCATGTTCTCTAGCCTCTTCCTCCATTCCTCATCACACATCATCAACTTTTTTTTTCATCCTATTAGCAAAGTTTTATCATGTGAAAAGGGTGTCAACCTGCTAGCGACCACGACGCTGCTGTGAGCTGTGCAATAAAGCAGTGCTGAATAGGATGAGGATATTATGATGGTGATAAAAATGAAAGCCTCGTATAATAATTTGTCTCGTATTTGTTTCCCATAAAAGCGTGACGCTATATCTCGTCTCTTCTCTGCATGATGAGATGATGAAGTAAGTCCTCTTGTCATGTTATATGCATATTAACCGTATTTTTTTAGTAATACCATGTACTATGTAGAAAGGAGAGGAAAATGTTGAAAATGTATATAAATATTGTTTCAAAAAAAGAGACTAGTCTCTGCCGCTTTGGCACACATTTTAAAGCTCTCCTCTTTCTTTCTGTCTTCCTCTCCACCTCCACACTTGGTTGTTATAGTACGAACGATGTATAAAAGCCGTCGTGTCTTGATCTTGCTTCCTTTCTATGTACATACTCAACTCACACACTTTTTGTGAGTGACTATATGCCACCTATCAACCTTCCCTCCTTCCTCGTTGCCACCAGTAAAGTAAATTCATTCTCGACGTGTGTGCCATACTTTAGTTTTCAGCCGAGATAAAAATTTCCATATCGTTTCCACCAGTGAAACGGTATAATAATATGATTATGCGATAATATCCATGATAGCCGTGTGTAAAACCTTGTCCATAAACCATAAAAGAGAGAAAATCTCCTTGAAGACGTACGCCGGGACTCCGACTTCAGTTCAGAGCCTCTCTCTCTCTCTCTGGATGAATACATGAATAGTTGTAGACCGATTATCTTTATACAACAGGCAGGCAAATAAAAGGAGTTGAGAACATGGATGTTATATTATTTTCGTACACATTTCTGGTGGCTGGAGAAGTGGCACATGCAACGTCCACAAAACGACATATACATCTGCAGCCATTCTCACATACATAAAAACTTTGCCTTTTACTAATGTTCGTTCGTCAGTCACAAAATATCTGAGTGAGTCTCTCCCTGCCTGCCTGCCTACCACTGCCTACTTGTTTCAACAAGATTGAAAATTGTGCCTATTTTGTCTCGTCTTGTTTGCTGGGTGGATATTTACTCGAGACGAAATATGTGCCCATATCTGAAAGTCGCAGAGAGAGAGAGAGAGAGAGAGAGAGAGAGAGAGAAAGAGAGTTTAAAAGGGGGTATTTTTAGCTCCTTGTCTTCTCCCAATCTTTTTGTTGATAGCTAGATGTACTTATGAGGACTAATCTTAGCCCGTATCTCTCCTTTTTTTACTGGAGTTGTTGAGGAACGTGAATTGCTATTTACAATCTGACAGTGGATTGCATTCCTCCCGGACTCACAGCAGAGCAGTCTTGCTTGTTTAAAGTTGAATAAAATGTATGAAGATGTTAAAGGGATCGTAAAGTGTGAAGTTTCCCTGTTTTTCTGTCAGAGTGCATTCTATTCCCAGTAATATACAAGATTGCGCTCTCTATTGCGGGGATAACAAGGGAAAACTAAATTTCCACACAATTTATTATTGTTGCTTGCTCCTCTGACTTCCAAGAAGGAACCTTAGTCGTCTCGCTCCTCCACAGTTATAACTTCAGACTGCTGGAGCAGCGGGATTGTAGTGGAAGTATAACTCCAGCAGAATCTGGCAATCCACTGCTGCTGGACTCGAGAAAAAAATTTGTTTTCAGTGATTCACGTACTTCCGATGTGTACATAAGTATAAAGAAGACACACAACCACCACCACACACCACACGCATTTTCATAGAGTCGAGATTTTCTTTCTTTTTTTGAGTGAAGTGAACACTGATGACGATGACGAGACGAGGATATTGACGAGAGAAAAAAAAGTTTTTTTTTTCAGAGTGGTTCTTTCTGCTGCTGTGTTTGTTCAAAGTTTCATAGCTCATGCCTTTCATTGAGTGAAGCTGGGCTGGGAGACTGTCTTGCGGCACACTTTTTTTTATATAATCACGTCTCGTCAACATTTAGTCAAAAAAACAAGTCAAGTACGTGTCTTCATGTAGATTGAGGTTTCAAATCTGTTTCTACCACTCAAAAAAAAGTTTTCCCTGTCATTCCTCCTTCCTCCTACCTACACGTCCATCCACATATATAGCTAGTGTCAATATCATGATGACATAAAATAAACACAAAAAATATGTACATAACCAGTGTTTTTGGGGAATGTCCTGATAAAAAGTATAAAGGGAAAGTGTGTTTGCGGTGGAAGACAATATTTTGTTTCCCCACGACTTTGTTTCCCACTTTTTCTCCAAAGCTGACATTCCATTTTTACTTTAGAATGTGGAGTTATGAGTTTGTGAGGAAAGGAGAGAGAGAGAGAGAGAGTCTAGAGCAAAAGTAACTCTTAGTCATTTTGTCTCGGTGGTGTAACTATGTATATGCTCTTTGGTGGTGTTGTTCCCTATGCTCTTGTTTGTTTGCTATTGATGATGTTTCCTTTTGCGTGGGAAAAATTGTGAAACAATTCCTTTGTGTGTTCATTAGACTAAAGTAGACAGAGCAAACTTCACTTAAGTTTATTAAAGTCGAGGCGAGAGGGAGGCGAAAGGGAAAGAGCTGAGTTTTCTCTGCGTTTTATTTTATACAGAAAAAAATTATATATAAAATGAGATAAAAAAAATGTTGTGGATATGGGGCTGCTGCTGCTGCCTGCTGCTGTAGTGTAATCATATTTACATACAGGCGAAAAAACCAGTACAACATATTGTGTACATCATCATAAAGATAAACAACTCACAAGTTTATTTGTATTAACTGGAATTGACTATGTGTAGCTACTGTAGTGACTGTTGTGTTCATGCCGTTGTTGGCGACGGGAGCCAGAATGGGAGTCGACAGAATTCTGGTATGATTTTACCGATATATCTATTATATCAATTGAATTATTGTGTTGCATGCTTTCTTCCATTCTTCCTGTGGATCTACAACTTTTATTTTGGTTTGGAACAATTATGCTATTTATATATACATATTGCATGACACATATTGTGTGAATGACTTGGCTTCCGTTTGAAACGTTAATTAACATACGAATATGTAGTTTACCACACAGATGCAATTGAAACTGGGTCCTGACTGTGGTAAAGTGTGTACTATCGTTCAGGCCAAGGTCCAATTTCATTCATAAAAATGAGATCAAAACATGCACGACATCACTTATTCATTCAATTAATAAGATTAGTGCACGTTTTTACCTTGTGGTTCACACTCCATCCAACCAACCAACCTTTTGGTTGAATCGTTATCATCATCCCGACTTTTAGCCCAACCACAACCGCAGTATATATATGTTTGTTTGTATAACAGTGTAAAGCTGCTGATTTTATATATAGGATTATGCAGATGTCCTTAACGAGTTCTGGATTGATATGACTTTTAACCTTTTACCCTAAATAAATGTTTTGCATTCTCTCCTTGGTTGGAGGGATGATGTCACAGTCACAATATCCAATGGTTATATAGCCAGTGTTCTATATTTTTTTTCTTGTGCAGAGGAAGAGCTGTCAGTTATGGTGACCCCTGAGAAGGGAGTGTCCAAAGAGCCTTCAAGCCACCTCAAAATGTTCGGTAAGGGAAACCACATTTTTCTTTCCTGTTTTTATTGCCTTTTTATCTAATCTAGCTCGGGCAACGCAACGTTAATATGCTGATTCAGTAATAAAAGTGGGTAAACGCTGTGGAGCAACGCAACGGAGGAGGAGAAAAAAGTTGGTGGTATAGTAATACCCTATATATAACAACCGCTTTTTCTGTGGGACACATCCCATGTGCCCTATTGAGTTCAGATAGGTGCGGTATTTTAATAGGTATCCCATAAAACACGAGAAATATTTATAGATAGATAGATGCTGCATAAATGCAATCATGCGTTAGCCTCCTCGTTTGCAAATAATCCTGTCATCTCTTCTGGTAGAGGATATACGACTTTCCCTTCTTCCTTTGTGCCTGTGCCGCCGCCAGGCTCTCTCGAGTTCCACACTCACTGGCACATTCACATTCCGCCCGTGTGGCGCTCACCATCTCCTTCTCTACCAAAAATATTTCTAGATATGAGGACACCTCTCCTCTCTCCGAATTTGCCTATCTGGAATTTACTCACGTTTCTCGGCTACTCACACGAGCACTTCGATTTCCTGGTGTGGGTTAACTGTGCGCCACACATTTTCACTGTAACGAACGACATGCTACACATATCAGATATATAGTTTTCCCTAGATGGGTGGTTAAAGTGGGGAGAGGAGGGGGGGGTTTGCGGGCAAAAAAGGAGGAAAAGTACTGGATGGGAGGTACAAAGGGAAACTAGGAGACGACGGGAGAGAGGAACATTTCATGCAAATCATTTTCCTTTGCTTGATTTCATTCGAAAATTGAGGTGTATCAATCGGGAAATGGAACTTTTCAAATACTCACAACGTTTGACATATTATAAAACGAAGCATATAGCTATTTATTACTTTCTGGCGGACGTGGCAGCCCAGGAACCTAACGCTTTGGGTGTGACTCTTAGAAGTATCAGTTCCAGTAACGACGTCAACTCTAAGCAAATTGATAAAACGACTGGATTTGGAAGGAAAACCACGTAAGTGGCTCAGTGTTCGTGTGTGGCCGTCAGCGAAAAAAAAGCAATCAGATGCAAAAAAGTGAAACTCATCAGTCTGATGATGATACAACTCGCATATGTGCGGGGGGCGTGACGCCATGCAGAAAACAGAGTAATTGGCTGTGTAAATTGCATGTTTAGCCAGAAATTGGCCCATGTAATCGGTTTCCCTTTTATGACTTTACATATATTATTATGTCATTATTACCCCCACTAAATTTTTATATTATTGCGATGCGATCGTCGTTCGTGGGGAACTATAGACGGCGAAGCGGAAATGGGGTATATAATATCGCTGAAGGCTGAGATTGAAGAGGAGGCGGCAGAAACACGTATTTTTTCAATAGCATGTCGTGCGTAAGCTAATATTTTGTGGGATAAAGTTGACAAGGTGTTTACAAATGTGCTGAGCGAGGTCGTAACTTCTAACGAGATTTTCATTTTGTGCTTATTTCACATTTGCCAGCTTGAAATTGAAAATGAATTAGATTAAAAATGGGATTGGGAGGGAAATTTATGATGTGGGGGGATCGGACGGAATGAGATATATTTCGAAGGAGGAGGAGGACATAAAATCCTCCGTCGTCCTCAATCAAAATCATTTTATTTGCACAATTTAAGTAGTCATTGTTCCTTTGACACTCTCTAGCAAATGGAGTAGCACTTACTATGCAAAAAAACGCTAAAAAGCAGCAGCAAAATCTGCCGGGTATCTCTCCGACGAGCAAGAAGAAGTGCCTTTCCCAGTTTCCTTTCCTTCCAACGAGGGGCACCTTGTGAAATTTTGATGACTCCATGAAAAGGTGAGATATGGTGTGTGTGGAAAATATGCAAATTTGTGCACACACACGTACTTACCCTCCTCATCGTTGGCCCAAAAACTCCATTTTCCTCTTGAAAAAGTTTTCGTGTTGATCTGGGGCTAATGCTGCTGGCTCACATCCGGTAATGCTCTCCACTCCACTCTACCACCAGAGAATCATCGGGATGGTAATGAGGAAATGGAGGAAAATAAGTTTTTTTTTGTGGCGAGAATGGTGAGATGAGGCTACTCCGCCGATCTCAAGTTTATTTGCGCATTATACATTCCAACAATCATTCGGAAAGGCACTCATACACAATCATAAATTAGCTATACTAGGCTAAAAAGGGCATATTATCTTGCTTTAGTGGGGTCGCTGCAAATTATAAGTAAATATATTCTGGTGGGCTATACTATATCCCACCACGCACACACTTTCCATCCCACTTGAAATCCCCAACTTTCACGCTTTTCACCTCACTGCACTCCGTCGTCGTCCGCGTGCTGCTGCTGGGCTGGAAACTGGGAGAAGAGGAGAGGGAGGGAGAGAGAAAGAAAAGCTGAAATAACAGAAAAGAGAATGGATGGTGATGAATGGCTATCTTCTATTTAGTTGGCTTCTCCAGCAGCCAGAGCCAGCCAGCCAGCGAACCTACTCCCGAAGCCACTTTAGCCACACAAAGCGTGTGTGTTAATAAAAGTAAGGGGAGCAGTCCCGACGAGACAACCTGACTTTTGTCTTTTTCCACACGACGACCAATACAAAATCCTCTATAGGTATATATTGGAAAGTGGAAGCTTCCGCGCGGTCTTATCGCCCATTTTGCACTCTGCCCGTGAAAGAGAGTCAGCCACCACCACCACATACACGCACACAATATATCGGTGTAATTCCCAGAGTCATTTCCTTCCTGGTTTTCCGTAGGATACGGGAGCGTGACGAGGGGTCGCTTTAAATTGTAATTAAATTACCTCGGAAGTACCTTGTGGAAAAAGGGATGTGGTATGCGAACGAGAGTGAGAGAGAGAGCGGCAGAGTGGACTTTGCAATGTTGTTTATCCTAATGAAGTACTGCCAAGGTTCGAGCTCACCTCAATTTCATCCCGGCTATCATAATCATCATGGCCGAGCGAGAGTATCACATACACTCCATTATTCACCCTGCGCTGCCCGCCTGCTCCACTTGGGATGAAGTTAACAAGTAGAGTGTGTTCAGAGTTTGGAGCTGCCACTTAACATTTTTTTTGTGTAAATGAATCCAGAGTGTGTGTGTGGCCTACTCTGTGTACAAAATAAATGTGTTACACATCGTGCCGAGTAGGGTAGGATATGAAAAAAATGTGCTTCAAACACAAGTTGAGCATTGCGGGCATCCACTCTTCCGAAACAGTTCCCTTTTAGCAGGATTTTTTTGTTTTTGTGTAAAGTGCCTCGAAAAAATAGTTATCTCCCAATTTCTGCTCGATCCTATTTTGTGCTTATTTCGTTATAAACAGCTGGGCCAGAGTGGAGCGATTCTCATATATCGTTACTTATTTTCCCCTCCTACCTCAACCCAATCATTTTATTTTGCGGAGGGAACAAAAGTGCGAACAAGAGCTATAGGGGTGAGAGCAGGTGATGAGAAGATTTTTTGTTCTTTGGAGAGCGAAGAGGTTTAAAGTATCTCAGTGAATGGAGAAAATGGGGGAGAAATTCGGATGAGTAAGTAGTTCCCAACGGCAAATTCTCGTCGTGTATCTTGAACTAAAAAAAACTAAAACTAAAGTAAACTCTGGACAGAAGAAGAAGAGATTTCAGTTCAGTTCAGGAAAATAAATATTATACGCCATTGTTGCCTTCTTTGTGGATAAATATATAGGCCCATAAAGTAGCAGGGAGCAGGGCTTTTCGGTGAACAAAAAGAAAAGATATAAAAAATATAGGGATATTAGATTGGACGTTTTTGTATTCCGATTGTCGGCTTCGCTCCAGGTTACATTTTCCTGGTTTGGCGAGCACGCAAGAAGAGGAGTAAGAAAATACGAGATTTTGTTTCAAAAAAGCGCCCCTCTGGTCCAGTCAGCGAAAAGTGGAGCTTCTACACACACTATTTGTATATGTATAGTCAAAGGTAACGAATGGGAGTAGTGGGTAAGTGGTCCATGGGGAAGAGGAGTGACCAGGAATTGTCTCATGTATCTCTTGAACTTTTTTTTTTGTTTGAACTTTCCCCTCGTGCTCTCATGTGTGTACAAGGGGTTACGTACGTACCTATCTACACACGAAAAAAAATCTTCCATTTATCCCCCCTCTTCCGTTTTTTTGCTTTTGGTCTCCAAAGTCTCGTCTATTTTTGTAAAAATATCCCCAGAAAGCGATACGCAATCGGAGAGAAAAAGTGCCCGGGTTTGGCGGCCACACTGCCACCACCGCCGCTTCTTCACTGGCTCAACGATCTGGATAGAAGATGGAGGGGAGGGATCGTAAAGATTTCCAAGGGAGGGTTTAAATGAGGACATGCATGAATTGCTAAAAGATGTATATACCTATTCTCTCCATCCAACTCATCCAAGTTACTTTCTTCACTTTCACTTGTTCCACCTATTATCCTCCTGGTATGATACGCATGTGGTCGTGTCGTTTAGTCGTATACCTGCTCTGGAAACACGAGGTTTTCTTTTGTACACGCGCTCCATATCAGCGCTCCGTTTCCGATATGTAAAACAATCCGAAGAAAAGTTGTGTCTCAAGTTGGGTCTGGGGAAAGTGTGTGTCCCACTCAATCTTCATCTTTCCTTCCTTTGTATTGTAATAATAAGAAGGCGCAGTGTTTTCCCATTTCCTTGGTTTTTTGCCCTTTCCCTTTATATACCCAAATTGCCACCGGGTCCATTACTCTAATTTGATGCGTATCAAAACTTTTCATTTTGAAATTAGCCCGAGAATATATTCACACACAGGCTGCGCCTTTCTTTCTTTGTACACACATTGCGAAAGTGTGTGCTTGAGCAAAAAGTGCGGGGGCTCTCCACTCCGGATGACGATGAGAGCAACTTCTTTTCCCCCCCTACAAAAGGAATACAAGAGGAAACTCCTCTTTTCTTCTTCTTCTTCAGGAGAAGAATCATGAAGTTGTTAGCAAGTTAAACAGTGACACAATAACTCTGTTAAAAAACTAACTAGCGCCGTAAGGAAATCAGACAAGGGGAAACGGAGAGGAGGGGCATATAAAGGGAAATTTTCTATTGAAATATATGACACACTATAAAAATCCACATGATGATAATAATGCTCAACCCTTTTTTGTCGCTTCTCGGAACAAGTTGCCTACGAGTGGGAGCTTGAACTTCCTTTCACAAAACTTCATTTTACAGCCAAGCGAAACACAGTTTTTCTGAAAGAAAAGAAGGTACACACCACTTTCTTTCTTTTTATGTGCGACTCTGCCCTTTTTAAACAGTCAAATATTTTACAACAGGAAGAAAAACGTTATTCCTTTTTTTGTTTAAAAATGCATAGAAAAGTTGTCTCGTTTCCTCCCACTTATTTTTTTATAGGTTAGCCTCACAGTTGGAATATGTAGGAGCGACACAGAGGGTTTTCTAATCTCGAGTTTTTTTTTCTTTCGGCTGCGTGTATTAAATACTTTTTTTTGCAAAAAAAACTCGAGTCACACTTCCTTCCGAAGCGGGGAGAAAAGCTCTGCAAAGGCGGCGGTAGTTTGTGTTTAAAGAAGCCAAAAGTGGCTAATGCAGTGTCAACATTGGGACGACCCTAATTTGTCACAGAGCTGCGGGGAAAGAGGCTAATGGTCTCCGATTTGTAAATTTTTATGTGTCCCTGTCTCGCATCTCTAAGTTGATGAAATATTGTGATGTATGGAAAAATGGGATGAGGGAATGTAACTGTGTTGTGCAAAAAACAAAATCCGAAAAAACACTGATGTTGCGTTTCTCGTTGTTGTTGTTTGTTGTCCTTGTTGTGCACCACGACAGAGAGAGGAGAGCCGGAGTAGTAGAAAAAAGGGAAAGCCAAGTGGGAAACCGGAAACCTCCCATTTTTGTTCCCGAGCAAAAGTGCAATTTATTATATCACCACGACGGTCCCATTCCCATCATGTTTTTTCCCGTCTTGTGTTACACATTCGCGGGCACGTAGCTCTCTGAAGCCTGCATAACTTTCACATTCCTCGAATACAAGACGAGGAGTTGCTGAAGCACCCCGCATGCTTTTTTCCCGAGGATGCATTCCTTCTTTCATCTCCGTGTATACACACACCCTGGAAGAGCAGGGAAACTTGTCAAAGAAAAGAAAACTATGGAGGGTTCTCCCCTCCTCACTTTTCTTCAACTGCCAAAAATGATGAATTAGGTTTGGGAATAGAGAAATCAAAATATGGTGTACAAGGCCTGACGGCTTTCATCCATTTATTGTGTACTTTCAGGATATTTGTCAGAACAGATATTAGATGGGTTGACAGCCAAAGGTTCTACCTTGAGCCGTGTTTTGTAGTAAGAAAAATAAGGAAACTATTGTGAAACAGGAGGCTGGCTGAACGGCACGGGTATTGTTTACCAGACCAGCCAGAAGCATGTGCTGTTGCTGTGCGTATAGAAACTCTTCTTTAATACGGAACATTTCCTTGACCTCCTGCAACCGGAGTTGAACGTCCTCCGCTGGGGGCTCCTCCAGCAAACCCGGCTCCTGACGGATTACCTAAAGATTTTTTAAGCAAGATTTACTCTGAATTCTAGGGAAGGCTTAAAATTGAATAATGTACGAGGAGTGGTAATCCTTGTTCACTTTTCCTTTTGCTAAACATACACTGTCAACCGAGAAAAACGGTTTAAAAAAATGGCATGACTGACTTACTGTATGGCGTGCTGGGATATTGGGATAATGGACTGTTGAATCCGCTTGCGGAGAGAGGAGAAACCAAAGAGCTTTTTTGCCGGAAAATTAAAATTACAAAAAAAACACACAAAAACGTTTTTTTATTTCATTCTCACAACCAATTTGCTCAGCTCATACCTACTTTTCCTAATGTAGATAAATTGCCGCAAAAAGGGTTCACTTGGATGGATCACAAGTTGACACGAGGCGAACAAAAAAAACACTAATTTTTCCCTCCAACTACTCACACGGAACCCCCTCTATATTTACGTTACCTGCCAGCATATCCATTAGCGGTGGCGTCCTGACCGGTAGAGCCCGCACCCTGGAACCCCGTGACCGAAACCCAATACGGTCTCGAATTTCCTCCATTCACTCCATTATTGCTGACAAGGAGGGAGAAAATCCCTAAAATAAATACACCAAAAAGCATTTTCTTGCTGGGATAGGCTGGAATGACGATGTGTTTTTAAAAAAAAGAGTCAACTAGTTCCCAAAAATCATCGGTTTATAAGTGCAATTTAAACTCAATTGGGTTGTCTCCTCTGCGGAAGCCAAACAGACAAGATCAGCAGGAGCAGCTCGCGCCTTAGCCTTATTTACACTAACCGCTATATACCTAGACACGTTTTATAATAAAGACGCCAGCAGTCTCCAAACCGGTGAAGCCACCAGTTAGTCGTCCTTTCACAAAAATTAAGACGTGATCAGAGTCACAAGACAACTTTGGAGGAGGAGGAGGGGACGACTCTGAAAAGCACTTTCTGAACAAATCCATTTTTTCCCCTTCAACCGCTTCTTTTTTGTTGCATTCATGTCGTAGCAGAAGGCGAACCACTTAGAAAAATCAGAATAGGCAGAAAAGGTTTTCATTTAGAGGGAGAAAAATCATTTCATTCATACAGGTGCACAAAGTTTTGAGAGAAGCATTCCTCACACAAAAGGCTCGAGTTTCCCGTGGAAAGACCAGCATATGGAGAGAGAGAGAGAAAAAAAAGGCGAGAAAAGTAGAAAAATTCCTTTCGTTCTTTTTTCTTCTTCATCTGTAAGAAATAAGAAGAAATGAAAGGAATGTGTGTGGAGCATGCATGGCATGAAGGCATCACAGAGCCACGAAAAAAGGAGAATTGGAGTGTGACTTATGAGCGGAAATGATTTATTGTCTTCTGAAATCATTATCTAACAGTCCATGCAACACATTGCTCTGAGCAATACTTACTTACCTTTTTTATGACAGTCACACTACGTTCGTTGCTTTGCTTGCGTTACTCCATCCATACAGGAATGGGCTTGGAGGTGGTGGTGGTGGTGCTGCTGCTGCTGCTGGTGGAACTACTCGCGATCTCTCATCCACTTCTTTCAAAGGAACATTCAAAACGAGATACCATCCTCACTTTCGCAACTCAGTTAATTTTCTTTCATCACAGGAACATAAAGGAAATCCGATAACAATGCTTTCATTTCATGCGATGCCATTGAAATTGCGTTGTTTCGTCGAAACTCGTCGTGTGTGTAGGCCGCGTTATAAAATGATTTATGTGGAATGCCAATCCTGAATGGTATTAAGCTTTGTAATAACTTTTTTTTCTCTCTCCCTCCCTCTCTCTGAAAGAACAATCCTCCTCATTGAGGTGGATAAAAAGTTGAGGATTTGTTAGGGAATGATTGTGATTCGTATTATTATTGTGACGATTGTGTGTATGTGCTGCTCTGCTGCTGCTCTTATTAGCATCCTCGCCGGATTTTGGGTCATAGTTGAAATAGTTCGAAGGTTTCGAGGGTTTTATTTGAGCCTGAAAAAGATGAAATTACGTGAGTTCCCAGCACTCGACTAATAATGAGCTGGTGTTTCTCTCCCAATTATTTATTAGGATGTGGCACGGCCTATTATTATTGTCAGAAATAAAATAAAAAGTTTGAAGTTAGTTTACACGCGCGAAGCCCAACACTCACTCGTCCTCTCTTTATTATTGAGATGGAGTAGAAGTAAGTGCGACGAGGCTTTACTTTTTTTTTATCTCGTGACACAACATCGTAATCAGGCATGTCGTGCGACTATAAAACCCCGAGCTCAATGAATAACCTAGATATAATATGCTTGCAAATGTGTGTACAATTCGTGGTCTCAATGCAGGCAATTTTTACTAATACAATGTACATCTATCGTTGCTGCTGCTCCTGCTGCATGCTGCTCGTGACAAGAGCGAGAGAGAGAGAGAGAGAGAGAGAAATCCCATTTGGAAGATATTTTATCGTAAAGCTGGGCCATGTTTTGAAGTTGAAGCAGAAGAAGAAGAAAGAAGACTATGAGCTCAACTCATTCATTTCCCATTCAGGATCGATTCAGTTTGATCAGGCTTTTTCTATGCGAACCACCTCGTACTGTATCAAAAGAAGCATTTAAATGCATTCTCTCTCTGTCTTAATCTAATCTAGCCCAAGGCTTTCTCAAAAAGACAGAGTTTGGTGATGTCAGCTAAATACAATTTTTTTTCCTCTCTCTCAACCTATTATGCTCCCAGCCAAGTTGAATCTTGGAATACCTAAAAAGAATTAATAGCGAATGTGCTCTCTGTGTTCTCATATTACATCATTTTTCGGATTGCTTAATGACTATACATATTATTATATCGTCGTGAGCAGCACACTGACTGTGTGGTTGAATAAATACTGCATAGGTATTATATATTCATCCTTGAATCTACGAATCTTGAGGTTCCTCCACCACCATTTCAGCAAAATCATGTGGAATTCCTCAATCTCGTAGCTGGATTAAACCCGGCTGCTGTTGGACCAGCCACTCAGTTATCCATTTCTCAGATCTCAGATCCTTGTGTTCCTCCTCCGAGGAGGATATATTTTTGATCGGGAAGAACGGGGAAAATCATGTCTAGCTGTAATTGGGATATTAAAGATTTACTCCACTCCGACTGTTCCTCGTTCCTCTACTTCTTTTTTTATAGCTCGAAGGAAGAATCAGTCAGGTTGAATCACAACTGTCTTCACTTTTCCACTTGAGCTTTCTTTATAACGACTCACCGTTTGACAGTATCGCATTATACAAAAAGTACAACAGTGGCAGAGGCAGAGCAGAGGAGAAATAAAAAAAAATAGAGCAACAGTGGAACTACATTTTTTAAAAGCTCTGGTGACTTTCCGCATGGAAAAAGGCCGAGGGAAATCTAATGAGTTTGGAAGAGCATCGAGCAGTCAGTCAGTATAGCATAGTGTATGCCCCTCCGTTCGTTCCCGCTGCTGTCCCTATTAAAACAAGCTCTTCTTCTCCTCGTTCTGTCGAGCTTGTCCTATATATTCCGACTGCACACTTGTGTGCTCACAGTTGAGAAATAATTTAATTTAAAACTCACAATCAGACACTAATTGGTAATTTTATACATTTGAACGTCAAAAGACTCTTGTGGCTCTTGCCTTTTAGTGCTTGGAGAGGAGAGGAGCTATATGCTTGGCCGAGGGGATCGACATAGTTTTTTTAGACAGCGAAAAACTCTCTGACGACTGACGATGAGTACAACCACTACTTTTATTTTTGCAAGGGGAAGATGCAAATGGATGGTATAGGCATAAGAGTTGAGACTTGGGCATTTGAAAAAGTCACGTCTTTGTACGAGCAGAGAAAAAAAAATTGCCCGGAGAGTAGTCTGCTCCAACTCGAACCCGGTCTATGTGCCTTGCGAACTAATTGAGAATGTATCCGGAATGGGAAATACGATTTGCATAAAAGCTTCTGTTGAAATTGTCAATTGTGTTGGAAGAGAGATGGGCAATGGTAATAATGATGGCACCCGGAAAAGAGGGAGAAGAAAAAGAAAAGGTTGTTTTAGCTAATTTTTTAAAGCAGCCCTTTTCTCATGGAATATTAAGGATGACACGTGATAAAACACGTTCCGGAGAAAGGACTACTACTACACGCTCACGGAGGAGGACGGACGACGCCGTGGGAAATGAGTACAAAAATAGCAGCAGTCCATATTATTCCATTTAATCGTAAGTGAAGTAGCTTGAGAGAAAAAGGACAAAAAGGGCTGGAAGGAGCAGCAGTCTTCATGGCTATAGGGAAGACAACGCCATTGACAAACTAGAGCGTGTCCTCCGACCAAATCCATATTTCATTAGTAATTCCGGTGGCGGAGCGTTTTGTCGAAGAAAAAATTAAGTAAATGTTATGATTATTACTAGGCCCCATAAATAACTTCATCATCAAGCCTCCCAAACTGCTGTAGATGGGGAGGGTAATGGAGTTGAAAAAAGGAGATAGGAAGAGCCGCGACCGAGCGACCGACCGACCGCCGCGCCATCCAGCCACCCCTAAAATCTATAGAACTCTCTCTAGCATGGCATACAAGAAGTTGTAGACACGTACGAAACAAAATGGATATCTATTCATTAGCTGATGTAAAGCGTAGTAAAGTAACTAAGGGGAAAGGAGTGAACCTCGCTCGAATTGTAAGAGACGCGATAGGACGACGATTGCTCAATAGACACGGTGATACTACGCTCCACACAAGTTTCTTTGGTCGTCGGATAGGAGTAATAGCTTCACAATAACAATAATGAAAATAATCATAATAATAGGGAGTAGTAGGCCTACGACGACGTCAGGAAAAGCCTTAAATACATTTTCCAAGGAAAAAGGAGGGGGACAGGCTCATTTCATTTCAGACTTTTTTTTTGCAACTCTCTCCTTCCTCCGCAGAGCCTCTTGTGTCGAAGTCTCTGTAGGAAATGACAATGGCATTCCATGGTCCTCCGCTATGGCGATGCACCACACACAACGCATTGCAATTCGCAGAGAGTAGGCTCCTCTCGTCTCTCTCACTCTCACTCACTCTCTGTCTAACATTCACATTCGCAAGAGTTGGAGGGAGGAACGAACGAAGCCTTTGGAATTTTCAAGGAGTCACAATAAAACGACCTGGACTCAGAGCCCCGACTCCGTTTTTTATGTTTCCTCTGCCATTTCGTATTCCCGGAGAAGGGCTTGAGCCTTTGCCCTTTTACCAAATGGTCGGTTTTGCAAACCATTCACGCAATATATTTTTTAAAAAACGGTCCTCTTCTGCACGGAACACATAATACGTATGTACGTACGTACGTGTATATGCCTATGGCTTATTTTCTTTGATGCTAAAGTTGCCACATTTCCTTTCCTTAATACACAAAGAAGGTTGATAGGGACATATACAAAAAGTTGTTAAAAGGATGACGTTTTCCTTGAGAGTACACAGCCAGCAACATAGTGTATACACGCCACTACGATGCAATAAGCTGGAGTAGTAGTGGGTCGGTCGTCACAGTTGGAAATGTGACTCCGAGTTGAGAGAACCGTGTTCATATGTCATATCATAATATTTGTCAGTCTTCCCGGGGACAGCATTTTTTTCTAACGGGACGTAACAACTGGTTCCAACATCTCTCAAAATACGACGATGCGATGCGATGCTCAAGGCTGAAGTAAGGGTTTGGCGAGAATAGGGCACTTTATAAGGCATCATTTACTAAACAAGAGGAGAAGAGAGGGCCCATAAACTTGAGCTTTTTTAGTGGAGTGTATAACCGTTCCAGAACATTCATTTTCCTCCTTAGCCGCTCCCTCCTCCCCACCAGAAAGAAGAAAACGAAAAAAAAAATTCCCACACAGTTGAACAGCTTAACCTATGTAACTTTCCGTGTAATATAAGGCTAACAAGGGGAAGCCCTGTTTCATGAATATAAATTGAAATGGTGAGTTATTACAAGGGGAGAGGTTGCATAATAATATCTTAAGCTGGCTCCGTATCATGCGATCCGACCGACTGTGTACTGTGTACGGACGGATGGATATAGTTCTTCAATCTTGACTATTTACTATTTCATTTTATATTATGCATCTATCCGAGAAGGAAAAAAAGTGTTGATATGAATGGTCGAGTTTGGGAGACTTGTCAGCAAATCAGTCAGTCACTCGCTCACTCAGTCACTCACTTTTTTCCCAGCCATCTGTATATTTTTATTACCATTTTGTATCACCACCACCGTACACACCACCATCACTCCACAACACTCCATTCCACCAAGACTCCCATTTCACATTTCACACAGCGCCCCTGTCACTTGCCTACTTTGTTGACAGACGGGGTAATTTCCGG